>OZ005662.1:85766758-85791758 GCA_963930645.1 Salticus scenicus
TTTCTACTATTGTGTATAAAATTTATTTTCCATGATAAATGCAGACGACTTTTATCTAAGAAAAGTATACTCTATATCGAAAAAGAAAATAAATGTTTATACAATATAGACAACATCTTAGGTAGTGCATTTTTTCAGGATCACTTTGTTTAAAATTATCACAGTACATGGTTTAAAAACTCGTTTTAAAGATATTGAGGAGCTCTTTTTAAAATCGTGAAGGGGGAGAGGTAAGTGATGTTCTTACAAAGACAAAAACTAGTATGTTGTAGCCACCACAAGACTTTCTTCTATATAATTTTATACAAATTCACACGTGAAAAATTATTCATTAAATTATTATTTATTAAAAAATTTTTACACGATAAATGCAGACGATTTTTATGTCAGAGAAGTATAACAGTAAATGCTGAAAGAAAATTAAATTTGTGCCAATATCACAAGAAATGCGATTTTTTTTTTTTCCGTTAAAAAGAAAGAAACAAAATCACTAACTTTGTTTTAAATTATCACAGATCTATGATTAAACCATTTATTTTATAAGTATTGACAAGTTCTTCGAAAGATACCCCCATTGAAAATTTACACTCGCCGGGTGGAGGGGGAGGAGGTTACTTCCCCACAAGGAGGCGAAGTGATGCTCCTACATGCACACACTCTTTTTCCGTAGTTTACTACTACTCTTATGAATAATTCACATTAATTTTACAAACATGCGTTAAAAATAACTCTCAGTATGTAATTTTGAATCTTTTACAAATCTCATGTATTTCTATGCGGGCCTTGCTGTACAAGGCAGATTTCTTAAGGGCCTGATTAACTAGCTGATTGTGCCGTGACCCAGGGTCCTTTGACTTGACAGGTGACGAACTTATGTTAACACTTCATGAGAGTTTTACTTCTGAAAGCAAAATAAATGCTTTACAAAGGTGAATTTTTAGGTGAAATATTGAGATATTTTAAAGATTTTTTTAAAAAACAGTCGTTGTTTGGTTGGGTTTGACGTCGCATTAGTACAGTGATACCAGATGGTCGAAAATTATTTCCCCAAACAGGTCTCCAAATTTCTCTAAATCAGGTTTTTTTTTTTTTTTTTTTTTTTCGAAAAAATCCCCAACTTGATTTCTACTAAAAAGGGAAAATAAAAAATTTTTCAAAAAAAAAAAAAATACCAAGCAGATTCAAGCTCAGATTTTTCCCCAAATGAAAGCAATTTTTGAAAAAAATCCCCAAATAACAATAAAGCTATTGAAAGTCCGTTGTCGTAGGGATAAATCATTACGGATAAATCATTATTTCATTGACAGAAAGTTGAAGAACTTCTCAGATTTGTCCCCAAAAATTTTAGAATTCCCCAAAAAAGTCCCCACAAACATTTGGTCCCCGAAATTGTCCCCAGAAGCCTCAAAAATCCCCGAAATGGGGACAAAATCCCCAATCTGGCATCGCTGCATTAGAACAACGCGATGGGTAATTGGCGACGGTCAAAAAACAATGGTGAAAATACATAGAAGTGATGAGCCCTAATGCGCATCGTTCCCTGGGCGACTCGATTGAATCATGCTCTCTATATATGCTTTATATATTGTGCACATTGAAATAAATGATATTATACTTGTGGAATATGTAAAAGACTTCACAAATACAATTTATCTCAAAGTTTCATTACGTGATGTATACGTAAAAGCACTTGAAAATCCCATAATGTCACGGACGAACTTTCAAAATTACAAATTTCACGCAACCAGTTGTGAATCCAGCTCCAACTTTCCTGCCGTTCAATTTGTTTCACCGTGTCAAATTATTTTTTATTCATATAACACTTTTTACTCGCAAAGGAAAGGCCATTTTATCCTCCGTTGGGATTTCGATTTCCCACGAACTGCCTTGATGAGAGATTAGAACGTTTTTCACGGATTACGCGGGGACAAAGAGCTTTTGGGACATTAAAAGGGACTAGTGAAATAAAGAATAAAGGTTGACACTTTTAGTCATGCCTCTGTTGACGGCGTTCTGTAATATTGCTATAAGGGTGTTTAAAGATATGTTATGTTTTGCTAATTCATATAGATAAGGTTTCAGCTTTTTTTAAACAAATTTCTTTTCGCTGTTTTCTAATTTTAATGAAATATGATTATCAATAATAATGATAATCAATATAATAATATTATAGTTTTAAAAAATTAAAGAACACGCTTTAATTTACTTTCCTTATTTTAAATAAATGTAATTTTTATTGTTCACGTTTTTTTTTTTTTTTTTTTTTTTTTCTGTCGAAAAAATAATGATAATTTTTTTGGCAACAATTAAATTAAGGAATAATATTAAATATTTTAAATAAATGTAATTTTTATTGTTCACATTTTTTTTTTTTTTTTTTTCTGTCCAAAAAATAATGATAATTTTTTTTTGGCAACAATTAAATTAAGGATTAAAATTAAATGGCCAATTTATCAGTAATTAGAAGGTTTTTATTTTAACATTTTAATTAATTAAAAGAAAACTAAAACAAAATTCGAAAATCGGGCTTCGAGGTGCATCAGGAGAGGTCATTACGAACCACCATGCAAATTTTTGTAGCTCAGCCATCAGCCGTTTTCTTAAAAAGCTCTGGAAACCATACACAATGGTTTTTTGTTTGAGATATGAAGGATTTTGTGCAATCACGTTTTGCTCCCAGAGAAGTTACAAACATACATACATACAGGTGAAGCTAATATAAGCGTGTTAAAAATTAAACCATTTTTTATAAAGCGGTAACTTTGATTTATATTTATCAAAGAAGTGATTTGCTAAAAAATTTTGTAATTCAAAAATTATATCATCCACCATCCTAAGCCATTCAGTAAAAAAGAAGAGAGAATGGCAGGAAGAAAAAGAGATATAAGATGAAGAAGAAGAAGAAGAAGAAAAAGAACAGAGAGAGAGAGAGAGAGAGAAAGAGAATTTCTCAGATCCTGAGTTGAACGCTTAGCTAGCATAAATAACTGAACCTAAATCACTTCAAAAATTCTTTTATGTAATTTCTATAGGAAATAAACAGCTATTAGGTTGATAATAATAGCACTTATGTCTAAAATTAATGTCGGAAATAAATTTCATTAAAATCAAGAATTTCCCCTGGACGTTTTTTTCCTTCTTTCTTATCATATTTGTTGATTTGACTTGAAACAAAAACATATACAGGGTAATTCCACGGAAAACAGGACAATTATGTCCGGCACGTGACAGCTATAATTTCATTAAAAAAAATTATAATTAAAAAATACAATGGTGAAAAAAATTGTGTTTAAAAATCATATAAGTTTATATGATTTTTTAAGCACAAAATTTCTTCCATTGTATTTTTTAATTATAATTTTTTTCATGAAATTATAGCTGTCACGTGCCGGACATAATTGTTCTGTTTTCCGTGGAATCATCACCTTTATATCTCTGGGGGTCACCGAAGCAGGAGAGCCATCCCTTCCGTGGAGGATCAAAATTGTGATGGCATGTCTGCGGACCGCATCTAGGGGTGTGTCTCAGACTGTCTCCAATTGCCCATCTGCGCAGCACTAGTGCAACGTAAAACCCAACCAACCGTGGAATCACACTACAGCATATGCGGTAACTTCCATTGCTCATAAACCTTTAGTGAGAGTAAAATGATGAAGTCTAAGCTCAAACTCTGTTTTTCTGTTTGACTTCTCTTTTTCTGCTTCAAATCCTCGAGCAATATAGGGAATACACTACATTACATCTTAATTACGTCGGGAAGTTTCAAAACCATGCAATACCGGCAGAAGGTCCTACGGTTTAATAACTGCTTCTAATATGTCGGTGTCCCTTTGAAGACAGGCTTCGATATTCAGAGGCACGCGCCAACTCGTTGTAAATGGTGCGTTGCGCCAGATAAAGAGAGTCTAGGGACAGATTGACAGTTCAGGAAGTGGCATCATGTGATAGCATTTTGCAGTTTTGCCGAAGACATTAATTAGACGATAACTTTGGTCGGCCTCAAGCCGTGTGTCATAAGACAAGGTACGAATTAGTTGTGCTGAATTAGATGTTAGCTTAGCTTTGTTGGTTGGAGTATTTACTTCTGAGTAGTATTGAGAGAAAGACCTCAAAAATTGTGCACAGTATTTAGAAGATACTGATTAATGTTTTAGTAACATTTAAAAAAGTAGACTTGAGGACATTCTTGAATGTAAAATAATAATAATAATAATGAAAATTTGATAATAAATGAGACTTAAATTACGAAATAATAAAAATGTACAATTTCGGCAATCTATCACTTTTATAGATTATAATGGATTTTTTTTTTTTTTTTTTTTTTTTTTTTCATGTAATTTTAATTATTCTTTAAGTAATAATTTTTTTTCTATCTAGTTAACTGACTTAAATCTAAACTTTGATATTTTAAATAGGAATATATATATATATATATATATATATAGTTGTATCTAACAGTGCTTATTATTGTTATCACACAATTCTGAAAACCTCTAAACAAAAATTCAGAACATTAACACATCCATGTTTAAGTTTATTTATAAGGAATGTTGGTTTCATCTTCTGCAATGTTTAAGGTTTCAATATATATATATATAATTAAGATATTTGTCATTATTTTGGCTAATAAATAAAACTATTTCGCAATATAGTTTTTTTTAAATATGATTTTAAGAGAATCCCTTCATGTTAAATTTTCTATTGAATAATGTAATATAATTCATAAAAATGTTTGTAAAATCATTATAAAATCAAACCTAATTTAATGAAAATGTCCTTATGTGTGTAACAAGCTTATCTGTAATTCCAAAATGTCTGGAAAAAAGGAAAGATCGACTCCACTTACTAGTTCCACTGCTTTTTGTTTATCTTTTTTTTCGTAAGAATTGTACATCAATATCTATTAAATCTATATATGACTTCAACTCTGTCAACATAGTAATTAGACATTTTAAACGTTTTAAAAGCATTAAGAACTTAACAAATGTTACAATAAATATGAAAGCTACCAATGATATGGCATAATAACCACAATACAAAAAGTTATTAGCACATACAGTCGGTAACAAAAGTGTCCGAACACTTGCAAAAATTCCTATGTAAAAAATGTACACTTCATACGGTTCTGTTAAATAAATCCTTATCGAATCATGTTCTTAGACTGACTAAGAAGAGGATTCGACAATGATTTATTTAACAAAACCGTATGAAGTGTAGTTTTTCTACATTGGAATTTTTGCTAGTGTTCGGATATTTTTGTTACCGACTGTATATATACTTTTTGAGACATTATGAAGATTAACGTACAACTTTATACTGACGTGGTTATATCATATTATTTTTAATGCCCACTAACAGGATAATATATTTCTTCTAATAAAAGTTCCACCAAAAATAATTACCACCTAAACTTCTTCTAATAAAAATTCCATGCTTGTGAGATTTTCATGTTCTCCTCCTTGCAGTGTTTTATTGATATCATTTTAAATAATATGTTATTTGGTCTAATTGTTTACGAATGTATAAAAATATCCGTATGATCCGTTTAGGGCCGCGATAGATTGGTCGGTAAAGAGCCGAGCTCGTAATTGGAAGATTCGGGTTCGATAATCGAACCGGAAGAAGACCGTCGTGTGCACTAAAGGCGACTGGTACATCTAGAATTCGCAGTGAGTGTAATGTTCTTCACGTTCCCAAAATAATACCTCTGGGGGTCACCAAAGCAGGGGAGCCATCCCCTTCGTGGAGTATCAAAAGTGTGATGGCATGTCTCCACACCATCCTTAGGTAGGGTGACCATATTGTTTTCATTGAATTTGGGGACGAAGATGGCGGCGTCCTCGAATTTAGAAGACAAAAAAATTAAAAAATAATTAAATCACCTTAAATTGTGAAATTTTAGTAATTTTTATGTATAAAGCACCTAAAAGAACTTATTTTTCAGCTTATTTATTATACATATAATAAATTACTATAATAAACAATAACTTTATAACCGGCGTCCCCAAATATGTAATTTTTTGGGGACGAAGTTAGTTTTGTCCTCGAGATTCGAGGACATATGGTCAGCCTATCCTTAGGACTGAGTCCTGACCTTCGCAAATTTCCCATAGTGTAACACTAGTGTGATGTAAAACCCACTGAACCAATCTCAACCCTGTACAATTGAATGCAAGTATACCTCATTTTAACCGTCTCCGTGGAGGATCAAAATTGTGATGGCGTGTCTCCGGACCACTTCTAGGGGTGAGTCCCAGACCATCGCCAATTGCCCATTGCGCATCACTAGTGCGACGTAAAACCCAACCAACCAACCTCATTTTAACCGTAAAGAAAGACAACAGATTACTTAAAATGGTATGAATATACTAAGCTATGTGATACTTTTAAAATAATCCCATTCTTCAGCTCCTCAAACATTATTAACCCGTTAGCGCCCAGTGTCCTCATTTGAGGACAGCTAATAAACTGGCACGTATATTTTTTGTGGTTTCTTGGAATGATTTCTGCTTTTTAGTGACAGTTTATAGCGTCACTCTAAATGATCCCTGAAAGTTTTATGTGCCTACTATTAATTATTATTTCATAATTTGGATTGTCCTTTTATGATTTTTTATTTGTCACACGCATATTTGATTTTAGCTCAGGTATACTAACATAAATCAAGTTGAATAATAATATATATTATAATACTTTACTTTCGAGACCTTTGTCAACATATAATAGGAAATTAATCTCTTATCTCAAAGTTTTTCTATCTTGAAGTTTTCTCGCTAGCACACTAAACGTCAATAAATGAGGATAGGCTTTAAATTTAAAACAATCAGAAGAATTGTTTAAGTTTATATATTTTACTGTCAGTTGTCTATATTAATTTAGAAGTGAAATAGTCAGCTAACAATATTTTGCTAAATTGATTCGGGCGATAACAGGCTAAAATTTTTTTTACAATATTTTAAACTAAATTTTAGAAATAAATAGTTATTTATAGAAAATGCTTCTTGCTAATTTGTTTTCACCCAATCCTTTTAAAAATTTGTGCGTAACTTTTTTTTTTACAACTGATGCTTTAATTGAGTTATAAAAAAATTCAGTGCACAGATGTGCTCAGTTGCATACAAAAGACACACATTAAAACAATTGGAGCTTTAAAATAATTTAGAATTAGCATGGACAATTTTTAAATTGGGCATTATTTTGCGTTATTACTCCCATAAAAGAGGTCTTTTCATCTCCGAAATTACTTAAAACATATTATATGCATAAAAATGATCGACTTCATGGCGATACTTTATTTAAGAAGCAATAAAATGTAAAAAAGTTGCAATAATTTTATTGAAATTGTTGCATTCGTCCCGATGGAATAACGATCGCGAAAAAGATTCTGCATAGATCATGTTTTCTATTTTTTAATTAAATCTAATATATATATATATATATAGAGAGAGAGAGATATATATAGATATAGATATAAATCGTATAAAATTGTAAATATAAAAATGTAAATATGAATTCTAATAAAAATTAGCATACAATAGATACAATATTAATGCAAATTTTATCCAAACAATTATGTATACATAAAGGCATGAGTAGTAAATTAAAGATTATAGATAACGTACATTGTATTACTGACATGAATAAATTTAGCATAATAAACATTCAATTTGCGGTGCTGTACAGTAAAATGAATTTAAAATATATGGTTAAAAATTAAATTAGTAGATTGAAATAACATAGAATTGCACTTTTGCAGCTATACACAAAGCTTATGTGATCTAAAAATAAGACTTAAGCCTGACATAGGAAAAACTTGCATATATAAATTCATATAACTATTTATTGATAAACAAAATAAAATAAAATACGATCTTAAAGAAACCAAAATACATTTAAATTATGCGCGCAAATTATATACATATGTGTGTGCGTGTTTAAATAAACACTTTATTAAAACAAGATGTTATAATAACATATTACAAAAATTCAATTAATTATATCCTAATAATTCTTGTATGTAATTTCATAACAAAGTACAAAATTCCAAATTAACTGATCATTTCGTTAGCTTTTAAACAATCTGGTGTACATCCAGACATGGTGTACATCCATTAAATTCTGTGCGAAAATTATATACATATGTGTGTGCGTGTTTAAATAAACACTTTATTAAAACAAGATGTTATAATAACACATTACAAAAATTCAATTAATTATATCCTAATATAATTCTTGCATATAATTTCGTAACAAAGTACAAAATTCCAAATTAACTGATCATTTCGTTAGCTTTTAAACAATCTGGTGTACATATAGAAATGTCCCCACTTTCCCACGGGTTTGTACAAAACGACAAAATAACCATAAGAAGAAAAAACAACAGGAAAATGTAAACAAACACTTTTATCTTTTGTGTGAAAGAATTACCTGCATTTATTCAAATTTACCCCCGTTGTAAAATTAGTCAATAGACCACATCCCTCCGACCTAATTTCGCACTGTTTGAAGAAATAATAGCATGCCCATTCAGATGAAATAAGTGTGAAAAAATCAGTTCGATAAATATACGTTGGGGAGGCGGTAACTGGAAATGGATGGAACAGAATGACAATTACCGGTTGCAATTACCTCCCCCTTGTTACCATCTGGTTAACTTATAATAAATGAGTCTTAAAAGCCAATAAAATATTAAATAAAGATATTGGACTGCATTTACTCTATGGGAACTCTTCGAATTCAATGCTATTTATTGTAGTTGATTGGACATTATTTTCAATAAGGAAAACAAACAAGATAAATTCTGTATCATGGGTAAATAATACTTTCAAACACTATGGGAATGATATTGAATTTTTTTATTTTGTATGTTTTTAAAAATACAAAACTCTGCACACTTTAGAGGCACGTGAACTATGATAATTATTCTAAGGACAATTCATTGCTTTATGAGGGGCCGCGGTAGCCCAGTCGGTAGAGCGCCGGCCTCGTAATTGGAATATTGCGGGTTCGGCCAAAGACCGTCGTGTACACTAATGGTGGCTGATGCACGTAAAATCTGTCGTGGCCGCAATGTCCTCCATGTTCCCATCAAAAATTATACCTCTGGGGGTCACCGAAGCGGGAGAGACATCAGTTCCGTGGAGGATCAAAATTGTGATGGCATGTCTCCGGACCAGCTCTAGGGGTGTGTCCCAGACCGTCGCCAATTGTGCCCATCTGCGCAGTACTAGTGCGACGTAAAAACCCCACAATCCATCCATTGCTTTGTGGAAATTTTCTCTCTACGAAGAGCTAGTACAATATAATATATAATATGTCAATATGAATATACACATTTATGAAGATTCCAGAGAATATTTATTTATGCACAGCAATGTTGTAAATATCTTGAATCAAAACATTACAAAAAAAAAAAAAAAAAAAAACTAGTTGGCATAGGCGGACTCTGCTCAGTTCCCCATCATATTTATGTTCTCATAAATTTCTAGTGCGAGACATATTATAATCATGTTAAGAGAAATGAATTTGACCAAACGCTTGACACACTGAGAGAATGGAATCCCCGTCTAATAGGCTATCCACCGTTCACTTCGATATATTTATCTTATTCCAATATATTAATTTATTTTATTAGGGTTAATTTCGTACTTTAGTTTTCATGCTACTATTTGCAATGCAGTAATCCTCAAAATTCCTATTTATATGGAAAATTTTCAATTTTGCTATGTTTATAAATCTTAAATTACGAATAACTTACAAAATTTTCCTATTAGAATATTTGTAGTCAATCATGTTCAAACAAGTATCATACATAAATGTTATTTTGAAGTTGTCTGATATCTTTATGATCCTCAAAATGGACGTTTATGCTCATTTTTGCCCTATTCTGCCATATTAAGTACATTGTAAATTCCAAATAATTTACGAATTTTTTAAATTGGAAAATTCATAGTATATGATATTCATGCCAGTATCCAAATTAATATTTCAAAAGAGGTCTGACATCTTTACGATGAAAATATCCCTCAAGATTGACGTTTATGTGAAATTTTGCCCTATTCTGCCAAGTTAAAAATTTCGTAAATTCCCAATAACTTGCGAGATTTTCAAAGTAACATGTTTATAGTTAATGATGTTCAATCTGGCAACAAAACCGATATTTTAAAACTGGTCTGAAATTTTTATAGTAAAAATTTTTCCAGTTGATGCACGTTTAAGTGAAATTTTGCCCTATTCTCCCGTGTTAAGGGAATCGTAAATTTCTAATAACTTACGAGGTTTTTTAATTCGAATGTTGCAAATGAATAAGGTTCTTGCCAGTGTCTAAAGTAATATTTTACAACTGATCTCACTTCTCTGCAACTATTTATTCTTGAGATATCGTGCACACAGACTAACATACTAACACACTAACAGACTAGCACACTAACAGACTAACAATCTGATAGACACCCTACAGACGGACACCATACAAATTTTGTCATTTTCGGATTCCTTACACCGGAAAACGTGTAAAAAAGTAAAAGAACCGAGGTCCAGAATTTTCACTATTACCTAAGTTCCCCATACCTATAGTATGATGGGGAACTAAAAAAAATCTGTGACAAATATTCAAAAAGATTGTCCTGTGTATCCTGTATGTTGTTTAACAATTACTTAGCCACTATAGGGTACTAAAAATGTCCTCAAAACATTAAAATGCTGCATTAAGGATATTCCATTTATGTCGCCTAATGTATATGAACAACTTTAAACTAATCCTGTAAACCAATGATATCTTGTAAACCAAAAAATTATGCTAATAATAATTCTTCATAAAAAACTTTTTATGTATTTGAATAATGTATATTAATTTCATTATGTTGTACACATTCTAAAGATACTGAAATATGTTTTCGCAGAGCAAGAGCATAATGTATGCGGAATATTTTGTGAATTATTGTACACAAATGAGTTATGCTATTTGTTCGAGTATTAACAGGGAACGTACCATATTGAACTTAAATATTTTCTAATGTCAAGGAATTCTATAAATAGTAACGAAAAATAAAGCGTAGACGGCTAGATGGACAAACAGACAAATAAACTAAAAATAATAGATTTAAATTTTAAATTTTAACTTTAAGGCTTATTTTTAAAAAATTAGAATTTTAATTTAAAAATTATTAAACTAAAATTCAAACTAAAATTTATTTTTACTTAATCGTTCAGTAGATGAATTCATTTCCCTTATTAACTGTGAATTTAACTGTTTTAGGCCTCATGGCTGTTGTGAGGTGTTTTACCTTTTTAGGCGTGCTTTTCAAAAGTAAAAAAAGTTAAAATTTAGTTTTATTAAATTTTCTTAGGGTTAATTTATTATGAAAAATTAGTGTTTGAAGTTTAATAAGTTTAATTCTCTCATGGTTTTTTCCACTGCATAAATTTATTATGAAAAAATTGGTGTTAGAAGTTTAATATGTTTATTTCTTTCTTGGTTTTTTCCACTTCATAAGTTTATTTCTCTCTTGCTTTTTTCCACATATTATTTTATATTATTTTCAAGTCTTTTAGGTGACCTCGGGCATTGCATGCTGTAAATTTTTAGCAGTTTGCATACAGCATAATAGAAAGATCACCTAATTTGCATACAACATTTATTCACTGCCCTTGGAAAAGTAATGAATTTGCATGTTTCAATATCAAGTTGCTTATTTTTTTCTTTTCGTCAACTTTATTCATTTTTATAGTTCTTCATGTGATACTTGGTTTCATTTTATGCAATGTTTGAAAAGGTTTTCAATATATATTCAGTTATTTAATACGATTCCAAAATTAACTGTGACTTTAACTGTATACAGCCACATGTTTGTTTAGTGATCAAGCTACTTATACTAGTTTTTCATGTGTAATGTATGTTAAACTTTAGTTTTATTAATTATTACTGGTAATTCATTTAACAATTATTATTAGTATTTCAATTAATAATTTTGAAATTGCTGCTTGAATTTAAATAAGTTTGATTCTCATTTGGTTTTTCACATATTATTCTTTCAGTTCAAACTTTTCCTGTTTTTGGGTGTTATTGGGTGTAGCTTGTTGTAAATGTTCAGCAATTTGCATACAACAAGACAGATATAACACCTATTTTACATGCAATATTTATTCTATACCCTTGAAATCGTAATGAATTTGCATGTTTCAATTCAAGGTTGCTTGATATTCGTAATCTTTTTTTGTATTTTATGTATTTCTTCTGTTTCATCTTATTCAATGTTTCTTGTTTTCATCTATTCAATGTTTGAAAAGGTTTTCAATATATATATATATTATATATATATATATTAACTATGAATTTAACTGTATACAGCCACATGTATGTTTAGTGATCTAGCTTTCCGTGCAAGCTACTTATGCAAATTTTTCATGTGTAATGTATGTTATACTTTAGTTTTATTAATTATTACTAGTATTTTATTTAACTATTATTGTTAGTATTTAAATTAATAATATTGAATATGCTGCATGAATTTAAATATGTTTGATTCTCATTTGGTTTTTCACATATTTTTTCAGTTAAAATTTTTTCTCTTTTTAGGGGGTGTTATAGGGTATAGCTTGTTGTAAGTGTTTAGCAATTTGCATACAACAAGACAGAAATAACACCTATTTTACATACAACATTCATTCTATACCCTTGAAAACGTAATGAATTTGCATGTTTGATAGTCGCAATCTTTTTTTGAATTTTTTCTGTTTCATCTTTTTCAATGTTTCTTGTTTTCATCTATTCAATGTTTGAAAAGGTTTTCAATATATATAGTATATATATATATATATATATATATATGTGTGTGTATACAGTGGCGTATCCAGGATTTTTCCAAGGGGGGGGGTTCGTCCTTCCGAATTTTAATTAAGTTTATTTAAGTTTAATTAAGTTTAATTAAGTTTAATTAGGTTTAATTAAGTTTAATTAGGTTTAATTAAGTTTATTTTTAATTAAGTTTAACAATCTTTTAAAATATCATAATTACTAAAATAAGAGTAAGAAAATGAAAAACAGTAAAACAAACTCACCAATTAGAAGATCAAACTAAAAAATCTTTAATTAGCGATGAATAACGTAGAACCTGTACAAACTGCTACACAAAACATAAAATTCAATACATAGTTAGGCAAAATATTTCATTGAATTTTCTTATTTACAGAGCGAAGTCTAATCGACGAGAAGTTTTCGCTAGTTCATTTAAAATGTCTTCTACTGTTGGGGTATTGTTTGGGTCACTCCTTCAAGGTCACTACTTCAATGGTCACCCCTTCCCCATATGGTCGACCCCTCTTGTCCTTGACTATGAACTCGTAAAGGTGAAATCCTTTCAGATAAATGTTTTCAGGGGAAACATGTTTCGCGCCGCGCAAATGATGTGGTTTAGGTATTTTCAGGAGTGTTTATCGCAGAGTAATGAAAAAAAAAGTTAGTCATAATTTTAAATCACTTTGTAGAAAAAAAATATTCTACGCTTGCCATACATTTTTTCTGAATTTTTTTGAAATGTGAAAAAAAATGTAAGGAACAGCCTAATTTTTCTTATCAAACATTTTGTCAAGGGGGGGGTTTAAACCCCCAAACCCCCCCCTTGCATACGCCACTGTGTGTATATATATAATATAAATCAGAAAACATAAGGTTTTAGAGGAAACTCGGGATCTCTTTATAGTCCTTAATAATTACGTTTTTAAATTTAGGCCTGAACAAACATTTTCCGACTGTTTAGGTCCATTTGGAATATGCCTAGGCATATATTTTCGACGGTTAATTCTCACAGTTTTTTCTTTTCTTTTTATGGCTCGCTCCGTTAATTGGGCGGTGGTGCGCGGAAGACTCGCTTCCTGAGGTGGAGAGAGAAAGTTAGTCGACCCCTTGGGAAAAACACAGACCGAACTTGATTTGGCAAAACGGAAGGTTAAAAGATTCGCTAATTGATATATTTGCAACTCGCTTCCGACCAGCCTCGGATAGTTGTGGGAATATGGATGGAGTCCCTGAATTTTTTAAGGGTGGTGGCGGCCTTCGGTAATGCGATCTGTTTATTCAAATTACAGTTGTCAAACATTTTAGAAGGATGGTATATTTTTCAGTGTCGAAAAGTATAAAATATTTCGCGTTTTACCGTTTTACTTTCTCTTACACATATTAAGGCACAGTATTGTTTTTGGGTTCAATTTTTCAAATTCAGTTTTCTCTGTGTTTACACGTTTCGAGGTCCCTTGAATCCGAAAATAAGTTTTTTAGCGGTTGGTCTGTTTGTATGTGTGTGTGTTTCCTCCTTTCTCTATCTACAGGGTGATTATAATTAAAGTTATGGTTTCAAAACGCTATAATTTTAAAACTACCCATCAGAGCGATTTAATATTTTACCAGAGCAATCGTAAGGCAGTGAAATTTTGTTTGGCAAAAGAAAAAAAATATAGTTTCAAAATGTGCCGTTAATTATCCGTAAAGTATTTGTTTCATGAAGCTCCTCTTTTTCTCTTTTCACTATGACTGTGTCGGCTATAAACACGTATTCTTGTCTTTTTGCTAAAAAAAATTGTAGTAAACCCTTGAAGTCTATTGTTTCTTGCTATTCCATTGTGTTGCTAACAACAGCCCTGTGTTTAATGAGTCCATTTAGGCGTTTCCCCTGACATTACCCTGATATAGCACCATCTATAGGAACATGTTAAAACTACATTTTTCCTTCCCCAAACAACATTTCATTGCCTCACGATTTCTCTGTTAAAATATCAAATCGCTCTGATGGGTAGTTTTAAAATTATAGCGTTTTGGAATCGTGACTTTAATTATAATCACCCTGTATCTGATGTAAGCCTGTTATGAGCATAAGTGAAAAGTATATATTAGCATAAAGTTCATACTTGGTATCCTAAGTCTGCATCATCCGTGGCCGATATTTCAAACTTCTTGTTGAAATGAGATCAATTGTTCGTATATTGGAACATAAAAGAGTATTCAAATACCATAGTCGAAATTTATCTTTAGTATAGTTCAAAATCTTTAGATTGCACTACCCAAAATAAAATGAACATATTTTTTATATAATTAAAAGCATGTTTCATGTAGAATATGTTATGAAAAGCATATTTTTTATTCGAGAGTACAGATGAGAAATAACATATATTCATCTAGCATTCATTATTAATTTTGTATTCTAAAAATTAAATTCTCAATATTACTGTTTTATTCATATGTTTGACTGAAAGAAAAAAAAAAAAAATAATAAACGATTATATCCGTTTTATAACTAAAATTGAAATCAATTTTCAGTGTAATAGTTGTTGACTTTAAGTGTTAATTTTATATAAATATTTTCGTTTATTTAATTTTTATTTTAATAAATTTATTTTCAATGTGAAAGAAAAATTAGATGAAATTACATATACTTTCATTTTATACTACCTGGCTTTGTCCACCTCGCTTGCTACTAAAAAATCTCAAATTCTTCATTGTTTATATTTCAACTCTTCTTTGTCATTTCAGAATAGAAAACAGAATGTTATTTTCTGTTTCTACTTCATTAGTTATTATCAGCAATTCTGAACGGACAATAACCGCTCGATGGTATTGCGAAACCCTGTTGACACCTTCCCCATCATAGGGATAGTGGAAATCACAGTCCTTTTCTTCATATTGAGCATTTTCGATTTTTGGAAGCTTCTTGTTTCTGCGAAACGTATTCCCCCAGCACGGACTTAAAACGGCATTTTGTTTAAGAACCTTCTTCCCACTTTTCTCTACCAATAAAAGAGTAACGATTTCTTTCAAGAGTTTTTTTTTTCTTTTTCATTATTGGATGGACGCTTCTTAGAATGTTTGTTAGCAAAATATGTGAGTAAAAATAATTTGTAGGCAGAACAATATTTTAAATTTTTACTTTAATTCGTAGTTTGAAAAATTTAATCGGATTTCGAAAAATTTTAGTCGAATTAATCGAGCCGATTACCTCGATTAAAAAAATTGATCGGAACTAAGCATTGATCGATTAACCGAACCGATTAACCGATTAATCCGCACAACCCTATTATTATTATTTATTATATGTATGTGCGAAATTATAAGTTTTTTTTTTTTTAATTTAAATATAAAACTAAAGTTTGATTGATTATTCAACACTAATCTTTCTAGAGGTTGCAGCTTCCTTGAAAAGGTATGAGGGCGCCTTCAAATCTCCCTGCCTCTTGAGTTAAACTAATTGTCCTATAGTTGCCCATAAATTCTCCTAATCCAAACTTCAAAAGTGTCGAATAAATAACAAGTTGTGAGTTCAAGAACACTTTGCTTTTAACCACTGTGCCTGCTTCACAAAGTACTCTAGGCGTAAAAAGTGTGTAGGTTGATGTTCCTATCAGTTTAGACGCCTAATAAATAATGGTTTAGAGCAGACACGGTGGTTGCATTTTTATCAGAAAGAGGGCGCTTTCGTTTATCTAAATAGAGATAGAAAATGAGTAAATATACCAAAAGAAAAAGCAACCGCTCCTTGTGTATTTTGGTAACAAGGCAAAAAAAAAAAAAAAAAAAAAAATAGAATATGCTTTTTTATGTAATGTACGTTTTTATAAGCCTAATTTAAAATTCATTATTTCGGGCTATAATTTTAAGATAATAAGCAAATTCTAAAAATGCAACTTGTTTGATTTAAAGCCAATGTAACATTTAAAATGAGATAAAGAATACAAAAATTTAAAACTTTAAAAATACATTTTAATTAAAAACATTAAAACACAAGACAGACGTTTCGGCTAGAACACTAGCCCTCCTCAATGTCAAACATATGAGCACAACATTTACAAAAATTCATAATACATCATAGCAAGATTAAATATTCAGGAGGAATAGCTTTAGCCTCGTTCAAGGCAGAATGTTGCATTTTAGTAAAAGCGCCCTCTAGAAAAGTACGAGATTCATATATATTTACATTAGAAGCTAAAATTTTAAAGTTTTCAAAATCAGGAATATGATCACTATTGAGAGAATGGATTGCGATTTTTGATCTTAAATCTCTTGTTTTATATGAGCGTTTATGTTCCTTTAATCTAATTTCACCTGTTCTGCCAGTTCCACCGACATATGTAGAATCACAATTTTTACAAGGAATACTATAGATTTACACCTAGACGTTTAAGAGGGGGAACAACGGGTTTAAAGTTTGAGAGAAAATTACTAATACGGACTTATTACTAATAACTGTTCGATTTAGTTAAGTATGCTGCAGTTATTTTTTCTGAAATGTATACGAAAATGAGGAAATATTTTTAAAAACTCTATTTGGAAAAAATACTTTTAAGCCGCAGGTTGGGAAAAAAAAAAAAAAAAAAAACTTTTTTTTTTCTTCCACTAGTTGATAAATTGGGTTATTAATGCATGTTTTATTAGACATTTTTTAACAAGCTGAACTTTGTGTAATTATATTCTTTCAATGCAATATATATTTGATATATGAAGGCTCAATTAAAAAAAAAAAAAAAAAAAAAAACTGTCCGTTAATGCCTGAATTAATTTTGCAAAATATATTTTGATGAATATTTCAATTCTAAACTACTATGGACAACTGAGAGTGAAATATATATTAAATTAAAAAAAATCTTCTAATAGTTTTAAATTTAAAGCCAATCCCCATTTGAGGACACTTAGTTTTATAGCGAAAAAACTTCCAGATAGAAAAACTTTGAGATAACAGATTAATTTCTATTATATGCTGATAAAACAAAGACCTCTAAAGTAAAGTATTATAATATATATTATTATTCAACTTGATTTAAGTTGGTATACGTTAATGGATTAATAACTATTTTTTTAATTATTTAAAGTAAAGTAATTAATATTATATATAATTTTCCATTTCTTCTTCTTCTTCTTCTTCTTTTTTTTTTTCGTTTATCAGTATTATTTGTTGATCAATATATTAATTAATATATTCTAAAAAACATTTATATTAAGATAATGTTAAATTTAAATTCCAAAGAATCATGAACAATAATAATAAAAAAAATGTATTTTAATTAACATTATTACTGCTATAATTATTTATCGATGTAAACATATCCCGACAATTATGTTAAGCATCTTTTTCTACAGTGTAATAACTTAAATTTATGCAATTTCGTCTTATTATATTCGATAAAAATGAATAATGTATTAAAGATTCATATATATATTTTTTTCCTACAATCAAATATATTTAGAACAATTCATAACAAAATTTTTAGGGATAAAGGTATCACACAAAAAATTATTAAAAATGCGCATTTATCAACGCAGGAATACATATTTTCCTAAGGGAAAATTTGTTTCATAAACTGCTCATTACTTTTTTTTCGAAAGTTGCAAATTGCAGATTAGAAAACATAAATCTGGTAAAGTAAAACCATCATAATTGATTATTATTTGCTTTTGATTTTGGGCTTAAAATACCAAAAGCAAATGGTAATTATTTTATTCCTTGAAAAGAATTAAGTAATAGTAATTGATAATTACGCGTTTTGCTTTGGCAGAATTATCAGTATCAAGCCTAATCAGGTTTCAGATTCAAATTTTCAAACAGAAATTTCATACTAAAAAGAAGTATATACTTTTAGATGAACGAACATATAGCTCTTCATATACAGAGCAAAGGAAAAATATTATGAAAAAACCGGATGACAACTTTATTAAACGATTTTCATAAAAGTTGACAGGCATTAAGTTATGTCAAGTTGCAACTACAGACACCTGCTTAAGAGAAGGCATACTTTTAAATCTAGAAGTTTTTTCACCAATATATAAAGAAATGCTTCATAAATTCTCTTGAAACTTTAGGGGAGAAAATAACATAGTGTATCACATAACCAGCGAAAATTCTGTTCCAAAGTCTAAAAGGAGATTAGTCACAAATTAACCAAAATATATAACCTTTGGAGCCAGCCTGTAAAGCAATAATGCTTAAATTGAGTTGTACATGTAATACATGAGTATGAGCTTTCTTTTAAATATAGACATATGAAAAGTTACATGAGAATTGCATTTATATTAACGGAAATATAAAAATGTCTTTAATAACGTCGAAAATTTTTCGCATGTTTTTTGTTTATAACATGCAGGGTTTTAAAGCCAAAGTAATGAAATTTTTAGAAAACTTGATATGCTACATTAGACACAACATATTGCAATCGTAATATAAAAATATAAGTATGAGAATTTTTACTAAATATTTTACAGCTGTGCATGCGCAACCGCTAGCAAATTATCTTTTCATAGTTAATTAGCCGAATGTATAGATTAACTCTAAAAATAAATAAATAAATAAAAATAAAATCTCTAATCAAATATTGTTAAAGCTCAGAAAGATATCCCGATAGAAATTTTGATTTTAAAATACTCTCAAAATGATGGAAAACGCTAAAGGGGCTTTACACACATTTTCATTTTGAATCAACGAACAATCTTCGACACAATTTACCTTTTCTCAAAAAGTTGGGAAAATATTTGAAAACCATTATTTTTACTAAAACAGATTGTTTATATAATCTTTAGTATCTTACGTAGATTGACTACTATTGAATTCAATGATATTGACTATACATTTTATTTCGTCAAATATTATCTGAGCTTTCACTTTGCCTTTCCTTACCGACCTTCGACCACTTTTTCTAGTGAACTTTAACTTCTTATATTGTTTCCTGTGTTAGCTATACTTTTTTTCCACATACGTTTTTCGTTTTCATCCCATGTTTTTATCTATGGATTTTTAATATCCCAAATCCCCCATTTTCTTCATTCTAAAGTGTGATTCTCCTATGGATTTTTAGCCCTTTTTCCGCGTTTCATTTATTTAATGTGCGGTGGAATAGGCGCCTCGCCTAATATTCAGTAGCCTATAAAAATACTATATGTTAATAAAAATATTTTTTTTTTCAAATATTTTCCCTATTTTTTGAGAAAATACTTAGTCTGCCTTCAAAAGTGTTAGAAACTTTTTTATCGACGATACCATTTTCAGTTTTAATGATATTTGCTTAAGGATTTTTTTTTTTTTTTTAATTATTTTATATAGTTAGCTAATAATGTAAATTCGTGCGCATTTTAAGTTGAAAATATTTAGTAAAAACGCTTATACTTATTTCATTAGATATTCGATATCTTTATATTCTAACTGCACTATGTTGTGACTAATGACGTGACGTACGTCAAATTTTCTAAAATTTACATTGCTTTGGTTTTAAAAACCCTGCATGTCATAATCAAAAAAACGTACGAAAAATTGTCGACGCAAAGAAATATTTATATCTCTGTAAATTTAAATGCAATTTATATATAAATTAAAAAAAATATATTAAATTTTTATTAAATTACTATTATTTAAAAAAAAAAAAAAAAAAAAAAAAAGCTCATAATCATGTAATATAGCAACAACTAATTTCAAACATTATTTTTTTACAGAGGGAATGCAAAGATTATATTTTTTGGTTAATTTGCGACTGATTTCCATTCAGCCTCCGGGATAAAACTTTCGCTGAAATATTTGTGGTATAACATATTATTTATCCCTAAAATTTCACAAGGATTTATGAAGTATTTCTTGACATATTCGATAAAACTTCCAGATTTGAAAGTACGACTTCACTTATGTCGGTAACTGTATATATAAATTTGCATGAGATTCTGTGCAATAATTCTTGTAACAGAGTTGCCACAAAATTTTTGCCACACAGACACAAAGACATTTCCTAAAATTGGATGAATTGTATTCTGGATCTCTTCGAAGTTAAAATTTTTTTGCGATTCCAATACATTCTTCTACTTAATATAGAAGAAAGTAAGAAAGGAAGAGAAAAGGGGGGAGGAAGAGAGATTGAAACATTTAATAAAAGGATAAAATAAAAAAATCTGGAGTGACTCCACTCGACTTTCCGAACATTGAGTAACTAACAGTTTTGTAGATAAAATAAAGAAAGAGGTGTTGCTAAACAAACAAAAAAGAGAAAACCATAACAGAGTGTTTGAGTATTTTTCTCCATATATCACACGAGGTTTTATTTAACGCTACTGAACTTTGAGCCTTAGATCATAAGGATAAATAATTGTTCGTTGTGTCCCTGTAAAAATCTATAAATGCTAAATTCACCAAAATGCTTATAGTTAGTGCAACAGTGATTTATAATATTCATACAAATTTTCAGCTCAATTGAATAAGGCGTTTAGATGCTATCGCTGGTCTCATAGGCCATAAAGATAAAGAATTTTTCTTTGTGTCCCTGTAAAAAAACTGTAAGTGCTAGATTCACCAAAATCTATACAGTTGGTTCAAATGTGACCTATAACATGTGTACAAATGCTTTGCTGAGATTAATAAGGCGTTTAGACGCTATCACACTTTTAAAAATTTGGCAAAGAATTTTTCTTTGTGTCCCTGTAAAAAAAACTATAAGTGCTAGATTCTCCAAAATCTATACAGATTGAGTATCTGTGACCTATAATATGTGTATAAAGTTTTTGCTCAATTGAATAAGGCATTTAGATGCTATCGCACTTTTAAGATTTTGGTCCCTTGGCCATAATGATAAAGAATTTTTCTTTGTGCCCCTGTAAAAAAACTATAAGTGCTACATTTACCAAAATCTATAGGGTTCGTACTATGGTGACTTACAATATACGTACCAACTTTCAGCTTATTCGAACAAAGCGTTTAGACGCTAGCGTGTTCACTCACAGACATACACACATAGATACACACATACATACACACATACATACACACATACATACACACACACATACATACATCATCGTAAAAATAGTGAAAACGGACTCGTTGGACCTCGAAACGTATAGAAACATCAAAATCTCGAATTCGGATTTTTGACATGATTACAATACTTTCCTCACTATAGTGTTCGGAAAGTAAAAAGGGGAGTAATGTGCAAGTTGTACCTGACGGGACTAATGTAAAAGTTGTACCTCAAGGGACTAATATGCAAGTTGCACCTAACGAAAAAACTATTTCTTTCAAATACCTCTACTAACCCTGGACGATAGGTCTAATATATCGTATCATATTATGTATCTTATTTATCGTAATATAACTCAATACTTATTTCGCTTCCTTTTTCGACTCGTTTTAATAAGTATTTTTTATACGCATGAGCAAATTTAATATTTTATAATTTTTAATTTTTCGCGTGAAAGTATTATTTGATCTCATGCCCCCACCCCCCCCACCCCCCCAAAAAAAAAATTAAATCATTAAATTTATTTTTTTACTTATTTTTATTTCATATTATTGCACGTGCACTTTTTATTTCCTAATTCAAAATTATTAAAAAAAACTTTTTCGATATCGCTTGTAACGATGCTGATTATTATTAATTTTCTTTACTTTTTCTTTCAAAAATAATAATAATAATAATAATAAATAAATAAAAGGCAGAAGCAGAATTTAGTTTAGGACGGAGGACTATTAGTTTTTTTCTTTTTTTCAAATTATAACATCGCTTTCAAATTATTCAATTGTATTTTCGATAAATTTTAGATTTCGATAAATGTCTAACTATCGAAAAATTATTTCGACAAATGTCCAACTATCGAAAACGACAACGCAAAAATCTCAGATTGAGACTAATAGTCCTCAGTCCTAATAATGAAATAAAATTATATTTCTTATATTAATAAAATATTTTGCACTTACTCCAGTGTAAAATGTAAAAATGTAAAAATATTAATTTTAAATATCCTTGCACAATATTTGTAACAATTATTGACGGAATTTTAGCCACCTGAAATTGTCCTCACGAACTTGCCTCTATTCTTTTGAAATTAAGCCTATATTTTACCTCTGCAACAGACCAGCACAGGGAATTATTTGACTTTAAATTTGGCAGCATGTTTTTTATTTATATAAATGCATTTTGAATATTCATGTAATTCTGAAAGATAATAAGCTAATACAATTCAGTTAAAAATTTTAAGTTAAGTGCTGCATTTTTCGAGAATGATAGAAGATGTAATTGTCAAGAATTACAATCAACGATCTCGAATTATGTTTTTACCATTATAAAGTCAATTATTACTAATATTTTAGAGGGATTCTTGAACTGGTTTTTCACTTTATTTTGTATTTAGAGAAAGAACGGTTCCTCTTGAAATATCTGAAAAATTAAGACTAGCTTGCAAAGTAATATAAAAAAGACTATGTCATTATAATAAGAAGAACAAGGAAAAGGGCACGAAAATTAGAAAATCATACGTGAAACACATGCACACTCACAAACACACTAAGAAGGAAAAAAAAAAAAAAAAAAAAAAAAAAAAAAACAGAAAATTGATTTTTAGAGTTAAAACTCAAAATGATACTTTTTTGTCATTTTTATTTTATTTATTTATTTATTTATTCATTCATTTTTTTTCTTTTAATCATCATAGCAATTATTGTAAGAAAAAGTAAAACAGGAAATGATTAGACCATTTTTTTATGGATGGAATTTAACACTATTTAATGCCTAAAAGAATGCATAGTCCTAAAAGCTCACTGAATTTCACTATTATTATTATTATTATCATCAAATTAGTTATTATTATTATTATTATTTTCATCATCCACTTTATCATTATCTTCATCATTATTGTCATCATTAATGTCATCGTCATCATCAGCATCATTATCAACTGAAATTAAACTAAATTAATGAAAGATTTATAACATTAAAGAGTAAAAATTCTGATTCTAATTATAAAATCAATTCATAAACGTTTTCTTATCTTTTTTCCCCTCCGTGAAGGATCAAAATTGTGATGGCATGCCTCCGGACCATACTTGGGGGTGCGCAAATTACCCATTGCATAGTACGAGTGCGACATTAAAACTAACTATCAACCAACTATCTTTTAGTTTTTTTTTTTTTTTTTTTTTTTTTTTTTTTTTTCATGAAATTTTTTAGGAATAGGAAGCTCTCTCTGAATTTAAAGTTTTATCTTACAAGGTCATTGATCTATTTATTTTATTTTTTTTTAATTAACTTTTTACCGAAATTTATTTTAGAATTTTAGAATTACAAAAAATAGCTTTTATTTATTTTTATCATTTTCTAAATATGAAATTTTAAATATTTTTTGGAATACTTTAAGCTAACTAGCATCCAATTTAAAATGAAAATTTCTTTTGCAATCTGTTTGCAGCAATGACTTTATTAAGTTCGTTTTTTCAAAAAATAACAATTCCAGTATAAAAAAAAAAAAAAAAAAAAGAAAAAAAGAAACATGCAATCCCCTGCTTTGCTTGAATGACAGGTGGTATAGGCCAAATGCTATTTTATCTGCAAATGCGGTTTTTTTAGAAGAATATCAAATAATGTAAACAGTTTTTGAAATTTAGCTATTGGTAAGAAGGATAAAAGAAAGGAAACCTTATAAAAAAATGACGTACATAACTTTTTTTTTTTTTTTTTTTTTTCCTGTGCAAGATACACCCTTTTTAGTTAGAAGAACGGCAGTGAAGCACAGATAAAGGAGCAGCGTAACAGGAACGCCATCCTATCTATATAGACGCTAAGAGGTACTTACTGAACAAAATGTTTTAGATAAACGTCGTCTGAAACTTGGAAGTGTCTCCTTTTTTCTACTCGTATATCTACCAAATGTGACTTATGATACAATGCTAATTAAGGATATCAAATAAAAATGAAAGTGTTATGCTGAATCGTATTACATTTGTAAAATTATAATATCAATAATCACAAACACAATATTTTTTTTTTCTCTGCAATAGTAAAAATAAATTACACTGCATTTTAATATGTAAATGAGTATATAAATTTATATTCCCCCAACATTTTATTATAAAACGAAAAAAAAATATATATCTGTAAATATTTATTTAATTTATAATACTTATTTCTGGTTTTGATAGATTAACACGTTTTGAAATCGCCTGAACACGACTTCACAATTTTTATAAAATATCCGTCTGTCTCTCTATCCATTTGT
>OZ005662.1:85791958-85862803 GCA_963930645.1 Salticus scenicus
GCTAAATAAATCCTTGTCGAATCCTATTTTTAGACTAACTAAGAACAGGATTCGACAAGGATTTATTTCACAAAACTGTATTAAGTGTACTTTTTTTACATAGGAATTTTTGCTAGTGTTCAGAGACTTTTGTTACCGACTGTACTTTCCACATGTTTATATCTCAATATCTATTAGTTAAAATCTTATACAAATGTTTATTGTGAAATGCTATGTTGCCTAAATTTTTGTGCACGTCAACCGAAAGATGACACTGTCATATAATGTGTAAGACAGTGGGACTTCAATTGCTCGAAATCGCTCTGAGATTGTAAGCGTAAGTTGCCATGGAGAGTTCGGTTAATTGAGGGTAAGATATCTAATCGAATTTTGAATACTTGGCGTTAATTTCGGAGGTAGTATAAATTATCCATGGAGAGTTTGTTTAGTTGAGGGTAAAGTATCCAATAGAGTTTCGAATAGTTGGCGTTAGTTTCGGAGGTACAGTCAGCAGCAAAAATATCCGAGCTCTAGCAATAATCCCTGTCTAAAAAAAGTACGCTTAATACTGCTTTGTTAAATAAATCCTTGTCGAGTCATGTTCTTAGTCAGCCTAAGAACATGATTCGACAAAGATTTATTTAACAAAACAGTTTTAAGAGTACTTTTTTTATATGGGAATTATTGGCTAGTGCTCGGGTACTTTTTCTGCCGACTGTAGTGTAAATTATCTATGGAATGGAGAGTTTGGTTAGTTCAAGGTAAAATGTCCATTCGATTTTTGTTTAATTGGTGTTGGCTTCAGAGGCAGTATGAAAAGTACTTGGAGCAAGGTTGTGGAAGTTGAGAAGTTTTAGAGTTCAATTGTATGCTCGTATTTTCAGTTAAGGTGTTTTAAGGTGAAGGAAGTGAAGTATTTCTCCAGTTAAACTATTTAAATAAACATTAGTGAATCTTCATATGTGCTTTTGGAGAAGAAGAGAGCAGCAAATACTATATATTTTGTAAACAAGTGTATTATAGCCGGCATGTTATTAAGTTTAAGAAGTTTTTCGGTGAGTTTAATACATGTTACACACTTTGACACTAAGATTTGCTTTATGTTAAATTTAAACAAAAGTAAAAATTAAATAATGAGTAGAATGTCTCCTATCGCCCCCCTCCCCCATTTTTTTTAAATCTTTAATGAAAAAGTTTAATTTTTTCATTATGTGATTCTGGTTTCTCCTGACTTTAAACAATTTTACATAAGCCAACATGGGGAGGTTATAAAGGAATTACAATTAATCTGTCATTACAAATGTTATGGAAGAAAGTTTTGTGATGGCCATGACATATTAGTTTTTCTTATTGCATGCTTTCAAAGATCTATTTCGTGCTGAAAAAGAAAAAACTGTTACTCAGTACGTGTTTTTCTTTTTATATGTAACAGAAAACACAATTGATGATATTTAGTTTCTTCATTAGATTGTGAAATAGGCTAATCTCAAATTGTAATTTAAAAAAGAAAAAAAAAAAAAAAAAAGAAGAAGAAGAAAAAGTAAATATATGTGACATGAACAATGAGGAATATAATAAAGAAATATATTTAAAAAAATATTTGAAGGAAAATACATTACTATTTCAGAAGAAAAAAAAATAAAATCCATACTAGAATTGTAGCATGTGATAATGTTCATTCTTTTAATTATCTGTATGCATTTGTATATAAATAGTTCGCCTATTTAGGGAGATATATAGGTGTTTTATTTGACATTAGTTACAGGAATAAGTATTTGCGTAATTTTATTAAAACCAAGTGCTTCCATTTTTTTTTTTTTTTTGAGCAGTATAACATGCAGGATTTTCAAACCAATACAAAGAAAGAGAAAACTTCATATACTTCAGTAGACATAGAATACTGTTATCGGAATATAAAGATATTAAATACATAACAAAATATAAGCAATTTCAGTAAATAATTTTTAATTGTGCAAGAGCAAGTGTTAACAGGAATTCTTTTGCTTTTGCATAATTAATTAGTCAAATATATATAGCTACTTAAAAAAACAAACAAAAAAAACATGCACATATCGTAAAAATTTTCATATTTCATCAAATGTTTAATGTTTTTATATTCTGATTTCCGCGTTTTGCATTACTGTAGTAGGGTAGGTGCTCCAGTGATTGGCATGCTCCAGTAATTGACATCTATCTCGAAATAATTAATAAATAAGAAAAATAATAAAATCATATATCTTACATATAAGAATTTCAACATTTTATGTCAAACGCAGGAGCATAGAGTGCTAATAAATGGTAAAATGAATAACTAGCAGTGTCAAACACTGGAACATAGGGGGCCAATTACCAATAAAATGAAAACTGGCAGTGTCAATTACTGGAACATTGAGTGGGTGTCAAATAAAAATTCACACAAAAAAAAAAATTATCAAATGTATATATATTTTAACATATATGTGGTTCTGAATGTCTTTTATACCATTTTTATCTACTAACTCAAGATTTCTAAAAATATTTTCTGATGACTAGAACATTAAAAACATCAGAGATTGCTCTAACAGTGGCAATCACTGGTGCACATACCCTACATTAAGATTTTTTTAAAGAATTTTTTTATTATTATTATTATTATTGGTTTGAAAACCCTGCATATTATAAACAAAAAAGTTCGAAAATTTTCGGTTGTTGTGAAAGGAATCTCTATATCTACGTGAATATATGTGCTTTTCACAGATAAATGAATACAAATAATTAAAAGAAACCTCATAATCACGTGGCATAGCAACAACGAATTTCAAGTATTAATTTTTCACAGAATAATTCCAAACATTATTACTAAATCTACCAATAAGTATTTGGAAACATTCGAATTTAGACATTTTGTCAAATATCTAGAAATGTTTTGGAAAAATTATCTTGAAATTTTGCGAATATAAAGATCCTGTTATATCTCATACATTTCAGCAAAAATTTTATCCTGGAGAAAAAATAAGGACCAGTAAAAAATTTGTGAAAAAAAATCAAAGTATTTTCGATCATCCTGTAAAATGTAATGCTTTAAATTTCGTTTTAACTGTAGCTTGTGATTGTGAGGATTCTTATAATTATTTGTATAAAGTTTTATGAATCTACCACATATATTCATAGAAGTATTACGGTTTCTTTAAAGAATCTGATGTGTCACTCACACGACTTTCTCTTAACCTGAAATTTAATACTATAAATACAGGTTGGAGATTAAGAGGTAAGATAACGAGTACTGTTATGTAAATCTGTGTTAAACAATTCATATTAGGCTTCTGAAGAGTTTTATATGATAATTAGTTCTGTGTAAGAGGGGCTATCGCCCCCCTCAACCCCCCCGTTTCATTGATGCACCTACATTTATATAGAATTTAATTCGGTTATTAAAAAATAATTCTGTTTTTTTAAAAATAATTCATTAAAATTATTATTTTAAAAAATTATCTTTTATGATAATGCAGACGATTTCCATATTATGATACACATCCCTATATGATACACATTTAGAATACCAAGTTTGAACTTTCTGCCATAATTTGTTTTTGAGATATGTTGATAACAGACAGACACACACACAGACATACACACAGACCATTTGCTAAAAACATTATTTTCGTATTCAGGGGACCTCTAAACGTGTAAATATAACAAAATCTCGCGTTCGAAAATTTCACCCCAAAACAATACTTTCTCTACCTTATGGGTAAGAGAAAGTAAAAATTGCCAAAAAAATTCCACTTTTTAAAATTATAACCATATATTACGTAAGGTATTAGACCCCAGTGAAAATCCATTTTTAGGAGACTTGGCGTACTGCATTAGACATAACATTTTGCAATCAGAATGCAAAAATATTAAATAGCTTACGAAATATGAGAAATTTTACTAAGTAATTTTTAACTATGCATGCGCAAGCTTTTAAAAAATGTCACTTGCATAATATAATAGCCAAAAGTATATAGCTATGTTTAACAGTGTAGGATAATTTCTGCCACACTTCTGCATACAGCAGTGTTTTGTTGCACATCACTATTTATTTCTCCATATGCTGCACTAATGTATATTTATTGTTCAATTGTATCTTATTAATGTCAAGATTTCAGGTTTTCAAATTATGCAAAAAACGACGAAGAAAAAGTATCAAGTATTTTGAAACGAAACTATATATTTAAATTAACGATAAATGTAAGGTAGAAAGTACTCTGCTAAATTATATATTTACCAATTTTTTCTTGTAATATATGAATTTAAAAAAACATTCATAAATCTTTTCATTTACATCTACGTACAATCGGTAACAAAAGTATTAGGAACACTAGCAAAAATTCATATATATATATATATATATATAAAGTAGAGTTAATATACTCTTTTGTTAAATAAATCCTTGTCGAATCATGTTCTTAGACCGACTAAGAACAGGATTCGACAAGGATTTATTTAACAAAACAGTATTAACTCTACTTTTTTTACATAGGAAATTTTGCTAGTGTTCGGATACTTTTGTTACCGACTGCAAATAATAATAAAAAAAAAAAGATGTGAGCATGCTTTAATAATAATTGGGCAACAGTTATACAAAGACCGTATATAACGGAAATTTTCGCGGACTTATTCTCTGAGAATACTCACTACGTTCTCAAACAATTTTTCTAATAAACCCTTTTATACGGTAAGTAGCTTTCGCCAATTACATATTAAACTTGACTGCCTTTGGACAATAAACATTTAACTACTAAACTCTACTTCCTTTTTCTGATGATCACAAGTTAAATACTCGATATATCTTGAAAAGGGAGAAAAGTGTTGAATAAATTCAACAGACCAACCTGATAAAACAAACGAACTTATCCATTACATTTGGGGGAACACACACTTATCCCCTCTTTTTAAAAGCTTCACACGGTCTAGCATAATCGTTAGCAGTCAGAAAAGTAAATTTATAGGAAGAGGAAGATATTTAACACTTGTTTGATTCAGTACGTACAAGTGGTATTAGAAAGTAAAAGTAATAAAGGCAAAGCTAGACGACCTTTACGTGGGAAAATAAAAACGCCTTTTATTTCATCATCCGCAGAGAAAATAAAATAATAGAAGATAATGGCGGCTATTACTGGCGTGATCATAACTGATGCCAACGCACGCGAGAAAACATTGTTGGAATTGTCGTTTGGGGCAGATATTGAAAAATTTCTCGCTCTGTTGAAGTGATCATTATATGATGGAATTGTAATAAGGGTTAAATGAGTGTAGAATGGAATACGGTTATTTATTTTTAGTTTTTAATGAGATTAAAAATTATTTGTTGCTGCTAATTAATTTTTTTAAAAGAACTTATAATTAGCTAACGTATTGTTCGGGTAATCCAAGTTAAGAAAAAAATATAAGTTCATTTGTTCGTGCTAAAGTTATTTCATTGTATTATTAATGGCTTCCATAGATATAGTAATAAGACATAGATTGATCAGCGAGAGGGAAAAAGTGAGGCATTTTTTTTCGGGAAAAATCACTCTAATGGCTGCCTTTCCCTGAGTAAATCATACACACGGATAATTTAGTAAATTAAATTTATGAATAATTTATTTACTAAAGGTGAATGAAAAACTCCAGATACAGTTTCAAATTCATTTTTCTTTTTATTCTTTTTTTCAATACTCTCTAATGACTGATTTTAGAACTTTTTTTCGGCATCAACATTTTTTTGCTCGATAACATGGGGATGATAGATCTATATATATTACTATATCTATGACCATGTTGAGAAAAAACCCTAAATTCAATTGTTTGAGCCAAAATTATTCTGTATTATTAATGGCTTCTAGTAGTTATTACACATTTTTTAACTATAATATATTATATAATAGCATTACATTTAGTAATTTTAATAACTATTTTATTCATAATTAAGCAAATAGCTTACTATTAATTTATTTGTACGTTTTATTATTATTTAAATAAAAATAGTGTGCTTTTTTTTTTTTTTTTACTTAGAAATTATATTATATATGTAAAGTATAAAAGTAACACATATACGTGTTCCTTAATATGAGTGACAGTGACTTTTGTTAACATTTAAAAAGTTACTAATATCACTTTTAATAAATTAAAAATGTCGTAAAAGGTACTCTAAGAATATATTTATGTTGTATTTTTATAATTTGGTTGAAAATTCACACAGGGTTCATGAAAAAATAGGAAACGCTGAAGACAGAAAATTAAGATAATGTTATTATTTTATTAATAATTTTAACGAATAGTAACCATATTAGAGTATATTCAAACTAAAAACTTATTAGAGTATATTCACACACCATAAAACCAATGAAAACACAATTGGTTTCGAAAGGACGTAGCCTTTTTTCCTTGGAACTCGAGCCGGCCAAAGACCGTCGTGTACACTGATGGCGACTGGTGCACGTAAAATATGTCGTGGGCGCAATGTCCTCCATGTTCCCATCAAAATTATACCTCTTGCGGTCACCGAAGCGGGAGAGCCATCCCTTCCACGGAGGATAAAATTGTGATGGCACGTCTCCGGACAACCACTAGGGGTGGGTCCCAGACCGTCGCCAATTGCCAATTGCGCAGCACTAGTGCGACGTAAAGCCCAACCAACCAACTATTCAAACAATGAACAATATTAAATGAAACGTAAATAATCTTACTAAATTACATCGAATTATTCTTACTTTACTTCTTGAAGTTTGAAAGTGATTTCTTATACTGTGAGTGTTTTTGAGATAGAAAAAGGGGCACTGTAAGAGATGAGAGCTTCAAACACTATGTGCTTCAAAGTATAATATTGCTTTAGGACAGACTGTTTCGACGTAGTTAGGATAAAAGATTTCCATTAAAATTTGACAAGAATTTTCATATTTTTTTTTTTTATTATTATTATTATTCTCTTAACCAATCACCTGTAATTTTACTCGGCATCTTGTATTACGCACCATGGAAATCTCAGATAATTACAGTCACCGCACACACAAAATATTAATAGAATCATTTATACATACCATTTAAACATTGGACAATATTAACTGAAATATGGTCTTAATTAACTAAATTACATAGTATAATTTTACTGAGTTATATAGAACTATCCCTAAGTTGTCTTTTAAAGCTTAAAAAATAATCTATACAATGTGTCTGTATGAAAAGAAAAAGATTTTGGTTTTCCTTCAGAATTTATTTCTAAATTACTTAAACCACATAATATTTATACTGCTTTCCGGCCGATTAAGCAATTGAAAAACGTTCTTTTTAACTTTAAACCCATAACCCCTCTCTGGATCTAACTGGCGTAATATATTTAATTCCTTGTAAAAATTGTAAATATGTTTATTTAGGTGAAATGGCCGAACAGCAAAAATTAGACTACAGGAGTACAGACGATCTTTTGAAAATTGCAACCAAAATTCTAAAATTGTAATCCATTCAATAGAAACTGATCCTATTCCTGACTTCGATAATATAAAAGTTCTAAACTCAGGTTTTGATAATTATAAATCACGCATTTTCCTTGAGAGCTGGCACACTACCAGGCATCTCCACTTTATCAATGAAGCATGCGCACTGGCTTCTCAATATTCGGTACTTCTTTAAATTCTTTGGGTATTCATGTATTGTTTGCATATTATGTTGTAATTGATACTGATGAGGAAACCCGGACGGGTTTCGAAACGTCTAGATTTTAATTATTTTTGTATGTATATTTTGTTTTTAAATGTATTTTAACTTAAGTTTTCTCTCGTAAATAAAATAGTTTTTGTTTTTAAGAAAAAGAAGTGCTTTACGAAGAGAAAGTCAGGGAGGAGGGAGGAGGGTTTTAAAAACTTTAACTTACAGTATTGCTTTACGTTGTACCGCCAAAATTAGCGAAAACATTTTATAATAAAATCCAACAATCATTTTCATAAAAGTACCTAAGTAACCTCTTGACTTGTCACCTATCTCTTTCACACTTCATTACAGGAGGGCACCTGCGTCCGCTTAGCTCTCTTTAGAACAATATCACTGTCAACAGAGCGGAGTAACAGGAGCAGTAGGATCCCTCTCTCCATCCTCCTTGACAGTAAGAGAGGAGCGTGCAAATTGGACGGGACTTAATCCAATCATTTTTTTGTGTGCACAACTGATTAGATCCCTCCGTGAAAACTTATCCAGGAAAAAATAATTCGTTATAGGGACTATTCTTTTCATTTAATAGAGAAGTACTTGTGAGAATGAGAGAGAGAAAGCGCGTCTTTATATAAATCCTTGTTGCTTAAATAAAATTCATTGGTTTCTCATAAGAATCTACTGCATTAGATATATATATACATATATATATATATTTCACTTATTTCATTTAAATTTATTGTATTTTAAACTGTTCTAAATCAAATATAAAGTAGCATAAAACCATAGCCTCTTAAACTAGATGCCTGTTGCGTGGCTCGGAAACTTGGCAACAGTTGAAGCGGTAGACAGCGCCACCTGGTACAGCTTGCGCGACTTTTTTGTACAACTGTCACCAATAATTTTAAGAAGTGATATATGATATATATAATCGGCGTTTCTTCGATTCTATTCGCCTTTTATGTATATCATATGCCTCTTTTAAAAATTTTTGGTGGCTGTTGAATAAAAAAGTCGCGCAATCTGTACCAGGTGGCGCTGTCTACCGCTTCAACTGTTGCCAATTTTCCGAGTCACGCGACAGGCATCTAGTTTAGGAGGCTGTGATAAAACTATCTAAATGTAATTTAATATATAATTTTTAAATAAGGATTTTGAAAGCATTTTGACACATGTAAGTTTAAAAAACTGTCTTTACATAAAAGTAAAATCTAAAATATTACATTTTAAGATTTTTTTTTTTTTTTTTTTTTTTTTTTTTTTTTTTGCTTTTGTTATCTCAAAATAACATCTTCAGGTAACTTATTGATATCTCAACGTAACAACTTGATTTAACAACATCTTTGCGTTGATCAGTGATAAGCGACAAGCTTAAGGTTATTGTAGTTTATTTATTTATTTATTTATTTATTTAACTCTTAAAGTGTAATATTTTAGATTTTACTTTTAAATAAAGGCAATTTTTTAAACTTCTTGGTTTTTAAAAGCATTTTTTAAATCTTTAGTTAACAATCTGTACGCGATTTTTTTTACCTTTTCTTTTTTTAGAGAAGAATACATGTTTATCATTTTTAAGTACATATTTCAATTATACTATAAAACACTTAAAAATGAAACCACTAAAAAAATTATTTCGTAAAATCTTAAAAAGAAGTTGTCAAACTCATAAATAAACAAGGACGAAAAATCATCCAGTAGGCATTGGTTAGTAACACTTTCCAACTGTACGTAATTGTTGAATTGTATAACTTTCGATCTTCTTTTCCTACTTTATCACACAACAGACAGGAGGACTGAAAAGTATATAGATTGACTAATTGAATTTAAAATCATTCCTAGACATTTTGGAAAGTGTTAAAAGGGCTTAACGCAAAGGACAATGCAGTCGTTACAGTCATTTACAAAAGTATAAGACCAGTAGCCGATTTTCAGTATTTTAACACATTGCATCATTTGCGCAGATTATTACATCATCTCATGGGCTGATTGCATCAGACGCATTCTACTGCTATAAATAAAGGTGCCCGGCACGTTTATCGCTGGTTGTTCATTGAACAGTGCTGTTGTGTAATTATTGCAATTGGTAAAAAACCTTCGCTTACTGTTACAAAAAAGTCAGAAATACTGACCCTGCATAAAATTGGATTTTCTGAACGTCAAATGAGTTCAAGGGTAAATGTGAGCAATACAGCTGTGCATCAAGCTATTAGTAAATTTAAAATTTCGGGAAAATTTGAGGACCTTAAGATTATTTTCTTTCTCACACTTGGAGTAAGTGAAGGTTTCATTACAGGTTTATGGGATGATAAACCAAAACCTTTGGCCAAACGTCTTAAAATAGTACTCAAACTGACGTTGGTGCCTTTTGCAGCCAGAGAATGTCTAATCATATTGCAGGAGGTTATTGGATCTGGTACGACCAGCCTTATCACATGATCATCACGTGCACTCATTTTTCTAGGCCGACCGCTTCTCTTAAGTTCCACAAATTTTCCCGAAATTTTAAATTTACTAATAGCTTGATGCACAGCTGTATAACATTGCTCAAATGTGCCAAAATAAATAAGTAAATAAATAAAAATATATTTTAGAGAAATGTTAATAAAAATGTTCCATTGTTGTTGGTCAGGAATAAATGTTAATAGTTGGGTAAATGAAATAAGATTATCACACACAGTGCACTTAATTTCTAAAGCATAGAAAGAATATCACACTACATGATTGTACAGTCCTATCGTTATTCTGTTCATCAGTAGAATCTATCAGAAATGGTCTTGGGATGTAGAAATATCTCGGCACAGAGACATCACATTACAGCATCTATGATGTATTACAAAAATCTGCGCATGTGTGAAATCCGCAGTCTACGGACTCAAATTGCCTGAGGAAAAAGTATACTTCAGTGACAGTTAAACGCAATATCTGTGATGTAACCTTTAAAAAACATATTGATATGTGATGAAAATGAGATGCTGTTATATATGTGAGATATTTCTGGAACCAAGTGTGCTATGTGAGATGCAGGTAATAAACTTAAATATTCACTGTTAAAAATGTTAGTGCTAGGTTGAACCAAATTTGGTACTACAATAGTTGCAATCATGCGATGGTGAAACCTTCTACCAAGACTTGGTTTTTCTTGTTGAAGAAAAGCAACATTTGCAGCTGGAAATTTTTAATAATCTATACCAATTGCATGATATTTCATTCTTGTTTTAACACATTGCCAATAAAGCTGAAAAGCATTTATGATTTATGTTTGTCTGTCTGCCCGCTTTAAAATGTCTGTAAATATTTTAAGAATACACTGTAAAAAATATGCCCTATTTGCTGCCAGAAATTCTCTGTAATTTGAGAAAATACAAATGACAACGTAATTATTTCGTAAATTACGCGTTATTTCCCAAATTACAGAGAATTTCTGGCAGCAAATAGGACACATTTTTTACCGTGATATTATCTTCAAACTAATATATGTTATACAAGTTTACTGTGACATACGCCCTATTGAAAATGGTATAAGTACAACGAATACGTTTCTGTTCAAATAGATTTAGAAAAATGTCAATACAATGCGTTCTATGAAAAAGATTTTAATAAATTATATTTAAATATCTTTGAAATGCATAAATCATATTGAAATTGACTTTTATTATTCATACGCACGAAAAAAGGTTTTCTATAGTGTGACTAGCATTCAGATTTATAGCGCTACAATAAAATATTCAGATATTAAAGCACTATAATTCAGAATTGTTGCAATTTAGTTTATGTTTAGCGTTTTTAACATTTTCAAACAATGTTTAAAAGTGATTTTGATTGTTTGTCTTTCTGTTCGTCTATCTGTCCGCACTCTAATTTCCATTAATATTTATAGAATGTATTTAACTTAACTTATGTTATACAGTTCCACTATGGCATGTTCACTGTTAAAATTGGCTAAGAAAAACCCCTATTTGTTTGAGTATGGAGATTCTCAAAAGATTTGCAATGCATTGCGGTTTATTCATTAAACATACATTTTTGAATACAATTAACTTTTAATGCCTTGAAATTAATATATGTTATACAGTTCCACTTTGCCATGTTCACAGTTGAAATTGGCTAAGAAAAAACCCTTATTTGTTTAAGTATGGAAATTCACAAAAGATTTTGCAATGCATTACGGTTTATTAATTAATATGATTAGTAATTAATATGATTAGTATGATATGATTAGATGAACTGTATGTTTTAAATGACCCCACAAAATTGCTCAGATAAATTATGAAAGATAAGGGGAATTGTTCAAAGTAAGTTTTCGGTGCGATATGAGGATTTTTTAGTAGCTCAAATGGTACGTAGTTTAATTTAGACTACATATAGCGCTACACAAAAACAATCTGTTTTAATGCTTTATCTCCAGAAACAAAGTTATAAATATGGTTTTTTGTGAGACTTTTTAATGCGTAGCGAAAGCAAAAGATACTTTTGTAGATTTGGTGTTTCTAGATAATATAACACAAAGGCAAAAACTGTGTGAGGGCTACACAAAAATAATTTGTTATATGATTATTTGAAATAAATAAAAAAATAAAAAAATATTTTTCGAGCTTTCTTCCTTCCGAGTTAAAAATAAAAGTTTTTTAAGTGGTTATCATGGAGGCAAATATATTGAATTTTAAACGATGCAATGGTACGTATATTTGAAAACTGTTTATAGCCTATTCGAATTACACGCCTTTACGCTTACATTTTCTTTGCTTTTAACTGGAAACTTAATAAACACTCGTTACGAGATTAAAATGAGATTTTTTTTTTTTTTTTTTTTTTTTTTTTTGTTTCTTTTGCGTAAAAATGTAAAAAAAAATGATATTTTAAGAAAGACATTAAATTACGGCATTAATTTTTTAATACATTTGGTTTCATAGATTCAAGTAAACATGTAAGCTCTATATCATAAATATCCTTCATATAGATTGACTGGAAATTAAACTTTACCACATATTTAAAAGTCCTAAAAATCAGCTCTCGGAAATTTTTTATTACTTTCCGAACATACACATGTAAGGAAAGTATTGTAATCCTGTTAAAAATCCGACTTTAAGATTTTGGTATTTCTATACGGTTTAAGATCCCCTGAGTTTACTTTTACTGATTATGTATGTATGCGTGCATGTATGTGAGTGAACACGATAGCGTTTATACGCTTTGTTCGAATGAGCTAATAGGCTGATACGTATGTTACAGGTTACCACAGCACGAACCCTATTGATTTTTGTGAATCTAAGACTAACAGCTTTATTACAAGAACACAAAGAAAAATTCTTTATCATTATGGCCAACGAGCCTAAATTTTTTAAAGTGTGATATAGCGTTCAAACATTTTATTCGACTGAGCTGTAAACTTATACACCTGTTATAAATTACTGTTACACGAACTATGTGAATTTTGGAGAATCTAGCACTTATAGAATTTTACAGGGATACAACGAAAATTTCTTTATCATTACGATTTATGGGCTCAAATTGTTTCATGAACGATAGCGTTAAATTAAACAACATGCTATTTAATGAAAAATACTCAAACACCCTATTATAATTTTCTCTTTTGTTTATTTAATGACTTATCTTACTTTATTTATACAATCGTTAATTACTTAATGTTCACAAAGTCGAGTGGAGTTGCTCGAGATTTTTTTTTTTTTTTTTTACCGTGTTTTTATTAACCTTTAACTTCTATTCTTGTTTGTTTGTTTGTTTGTCCGGTACAAATCTTGCAATCGAATTTTAACTAACTTCCCTTCTAGCTAGACATTTGAAACTTTCACAATAGCTCAGAACCAACACAACCAACACGGCGACAACACAATACTTCGAAGTCAGATTTTCGAATTTTCGAATAGTTTTCTTTTAATTAATTAAAATATTAAAATAAAAACATCCTAATAGCGTTAAAATAGCCATTAAAATATTAGCTATAATTTAATAACTGTAACTGTTTTTTAACTGTAACTGTACTATGAATCTTTTAGTATATATAATTCAAATGTTGCTGTACTCGTAACAAAAAAAAAAAAAAAAAAAAAATGGTTTTGACCTGATGATGCCCTGATGGTCAGGGTGAAAGGCCTTGACAAGTTGTAATTTTAATTGATAATTTTAATTAAATGTATCATTTTATACGTGTTGTAAAGTGATTTTTTTTAAATAAAGTTTGTGGTTTTTCTACAATGACTACAATCTATAATTTAATTGTTGCCAAAAAAAAAAAAAAAAAAAAAAAACGAGTTTGTTTTCTTTCGACATAAAAATAAATACATTTAATTAAACGTGACCGTTAAAAAATTATAAAAAGTTAAATTATGCATCTCACAAAAATTGACGTCATTATCACTTTAAAAATTTTATGCACATTATTAAGAGCTCTATGATTCATCAGAAAATTTAAAACATGGTATATAAAAAGTCTTTTTTATCTTATAATTTTCTTTTGAAGGTAAAGAACATCGATCCAGCTAACAGAGTCATTACTATCTTTCTCTTACCATATAAAGCAAGCCAATTAGGGAGGGAAAGGTACAAAAGGAAGATTGCCATAAAATTAAATAACCAATCTGATTTTAAACAATTACGTAACATTTTAGTTACCATTCTGAATAGGCCGTTCAACAGCAAATTACCGTACTATGAAAACAAATCAGATAACCGCATTTATTTCATAAAAGACCCATTTTCTTTTCTTTTTGCCCATTCCATGACGTAATCAGGATGCGTCATCAAAAGCCACGCCTCCCTATTAAAAGGATTGAAAGTTACAAAAATTGCGGACCAAACACTTATACGTGATTAGCTGCTATGGGGCGACTATTTTGCGTTGCCCTGAAACGCCCCTGCAGTATGAAAAGGGACACTCTAGGGACTTCGATTCGTCGATGGGGAATAGTAATGAAGAGGACAAAATGCGACCGACTTTATGCTGGGTCAGAACAAATCTGGATAATTTGAAAAGTGGCAATTTATTTCCGTGATTATTGACCGGTGACATTTCGTTTATGTTTGATCTGTAAAGGAAAAAACAATGGTGACTCTAGGGAAAAGTTTATATTACTTGGAAATGCACTATTTTTTGTTTTTACTTTCTTCTATATTCAATAGAAGAAAGTATTGGATTCATAAAAATTTTCGACCTCGGGTTTTTGAAGGATTTACTCGTTTTGAGATCTGTAGAACACGATTTGACAATTTTTAGAAAATGTCTGTCTGTGTGTGTGTGTGACAAAATTTTGTGGCGACTTTATCTCAGGTACTACTGCACAGAATTTCATCCCGCTTTTTCTAAATTTTAAACATGGTGGTATAGGACAAAATTTTGTATAGATGGGCATAATGAGAATTATTTTTTAATAATCATTATGAAATTTAAAAGAATTATTTGTAATAGAGATAGCCAACTGGAATTTTTTTTTTGTGTATGTAGGAGCCTCGTCTCCACCCTGGGGGGGGGGGGTCCCCTTCGAAAGAGGTAAATTTTCATGATGGGTATATTTCAAATGAGCTCGCCAATACACTTAAAACGAATGGTTGAACCATCGATCTGCGATAATTTAAAATAAAGTTATAATTTTGTTTCCTTTTTATTTATTTTTTATTTATTTTTTCATTATTATTATTTTTTTTTTATGTACTACTGAGAATAAAATTGATTTTTTTTTAATATTTGGTGTTTTAATATACTACTTCTCTAATATGAAAATCGTCTGCATTATCATGGAAGATAATTTTTTTAAATAATATTTTTAATAAATTATTTTTACTGGGTGAATTTATATAGGAAAATATAGAAGAAAGTCATGTTGTGGTCACAACATACTAGTTTAAATAATATGAAATAATTTTTTTAAATATTTATTTTAAAACTGTATTATTATTTTTTTTTCTCTTCCCTAAAATCTTAGTCGAGATCAAAGGCGTTCAAATATTTTAAACTCAAGCCTTTATAATTTTTTTAAATAAAAATAATTTTTATGTTTTTTTTTTTTTTTTTTTTTTTTTATTGAGTTATACAAATTTAAAAGTTTGAAGAAAAAAAAAATTCCCTACTAAATTCTCGAACTATATCAGACATTTCAAAACGTTTTAATCGTGAACTCCTTCAAGATATTCTCAATTTTAGTTTGACTGTCCAATTTTATTATTATTTGCATACTGCATAAAATTTTATTTTTTTTAAATAACACATTTATTACTAAAAATACGCATTGTAACATTCCATTTTTATTTTATTTATTTATAATTTTTTTAACTAATTGACTTCCATTTTCAAGTGCACGTAAGTGTTTGATTTTTCTTAGGAAGATTTGCATTGTTTTTGAATTTGTTTAAGAATATTAATAATTTTTTAATTAATGAAGCAGATTTGCAATGTTTTTAAGTTCATCTAAGAAGATGAGCATTTTTAAAAAGTAAAATTAACATATCCAGGAATGATTAGCTTCGTTTCTTGCTTTAGAAAATAATTCAAAGTCTCAACATTTCAATGAAATATTCTGTTTAAATTTTTACAGAATATAAAACTGTCATGTGGGAAAAAAAAATCTGGAGTGACTGCACTCGATTTTCCGAACACTTATAATTATCAGGCTTTATAAAATATATAACTGATAACATATATCAGTCACAATATATTCCATAAATATTTACGGACGTTGGAGCGCAGACAGACAGACGGATAGACAGACAGACAAACCGAAGTCATTAACTCTTTTCAACCTTATTGGAAAGTGTTAATTAAAAAGATTGATGTGAAAGTAAGTATACCAATTAAAGACACTTTAATTTTCGCAAAATTAATTTTTTTTTCGATTGTTATTTATGTAAATTCATGAGTAATTTACATAAATAATCAACTCAATAATAATAAAAGAAATGTTAATTTAACTTCATAATAAGTTAAAATTAATTATTTTTCCTGTGAGTTCATAATAAAGTATATATATACATATGATAGTTATCGTAATAAAATTTAACCTTAATATTTAGCAATTGATAGATACAAAACAATACCAACACAATAAAAATAGAACTGATTGTAACATATAGGTAAGATTGACACAAAAATGTTGCGATTCAAATTAAGAACCAATAAGAGACAAAAACAATTTTAATTATTTACGCCGACATGAATAATAATAATAATAAAGGACCATTAAATTTAATGACGGAGAAAGTAAATAAAGAACCACAGAAATAATAATTGGATAAAAATGCTTAAAAATTGAAGTATAAACCCTTGAAGGGGCATGTACTTCATAAAGCTCAGAGAGCTGCGTCGATTTCGTAAAACAATATAGCTAATCATAGCAATTTATATTGTTTCAGTCCCGATCGAGGCAGCAAAAGCATTTTGAATGAGAAATTAAATAATTTACTAAATCAAATCATCAAGGAATCAAGAGAGAAAACTAGAAAAAAGCAGAGTAGCCACATGTAAAACTTTTACACAAACTGAAGAATAGGAAGATGCCAACAAGTTAGTGAAATAAAAGCATTGCAAACAACGATTAATTGCTAAAGAATTAACGTCTGAGCATTTTCATTAACGATAAAATTCACAGAGTAATTATTTTTTTGAGTTAGTTAAATTTTAATTTTAAGTTAGCTAATTTTTAACTTAAATTGTACGTATGTATATATATAATGAATTATTAATCATAGTAAAACCAAACAACAGATATAAGATCACTGAAACTACATAGACCAATAAGAATGAAATTACAACAGATTAAAAAAAAAAAAACCTGTGGAGACTGATTGGGATTGATTGAAGCATTTATTTTTTATTTAACTTAACATCAATCTAACCATAAATTTATTCGTAGATTGTTAGTTGCAATATTAATAATTTTGCCGGTGCGTAAAAGCGACATGAAACTCAAACCAAAAGATATAAACAAGCAATGAGAAAATAAACAATTAAGACAGTATTTTAAACAAAATATTTTTTTTTAATTAGGAAAAGCTCAAAACGGTGAAAACACTCGTCAGGGGTGACCTTTTTCACCGTTGAGCACCAATGCACGATTTTGTTCAATGACATCTATAATAGCAAATTGCTAACTGGCACCCTATCGTACTAGACATTGATTGAAGTTAAAAATGAAGAATAAAATGGAATAAACTATTTCGTTCAAGAAAGCAGAGAATTAAACAGGAAACAACCATAAAAAAACAAGATTATTTCACAGGATGATGCATTTGGAGTCACAAGGATTAAAACAAGCAAAATAATACAAGGGTTTAGTTGTACATAGCAAATGAAGAATAATGATACTGTACATCAACATTTATATTTATTTATTGATTGATTATCATTTATTTTAGTGTTTGATCACTAATTTTAAGAATATTTGTCAACTCAATAATGAAGAAATTGAACATTTTAAGGAAAAATAAGGAATATATTTTAATACAAAGTAAATTATATAGTTTTATAACGCATAAAATGAAAAACAATTAGTGGCTAATACATGACATTTTTATTGTATACGAATAGGAAAATTTAATAAAAACCTTGAAACAGCTTATAAATTCTGTGTTAATTCCAAAATTCAAAACCTATGTTTAAATTAAAATTATATATATATATATATATATATATATGTGTGTGTGTGTGTGTATATATATGAATAATATCTTTAAAATTTGAAATTAAATATTAAGATACAAAACTTTTGGCTATTATTAAAAAATGCACCACCTGGTGTAGTAGCACATGTTAAACCTCACTTTCAGAGAGGATTGTGGGTGCTATGTGTGTCTCTGAGAGGTCCGTGGACCCAGCTCAGAACTAGTTTCTGGCTAGGCACCGAGATTCTCGTAAGATTCATGCAAGCACGTCACATTTTCTTTCCTGAGTTTCAATTATGATAGGAATAAAAAAAAAAAAAAAGAAAAAACGAAAAAACATTTTATGCCCCCCCCCCCTTTATATATATATATATATAATTGCGGTACTCTGAGCGTGTTCATGTGCCCCTTCGGGCGCCCTGCTCAACTCTTAATTCCTTTCGCTGTTTCCAGACCGTCTTGTCAACGCACGTAACGGTTTTTCACTGTTACACTTAGGCTTCTTCAAGGAGTTAATTTTTATTATTATTTGATTCTTTATTATTATTATTATTATTATTATTTAACTCCTGATGCTTCACTCTGAATAATTTTTGCTAGCGCGGAGATTGATTCAGAGACTCAAAATTCTAAATTTATTCCTTTTTGGCCCTTTCATTTCGGAAAATTATTTTCATGTTCGATTCATTTTTCGTTGGAAGTAAGCATTGGTTGCGACCAAATGCAGGTACTCCGAAGCACATCGTTGACTTGACTTGTTAAACAGTCGATAAATATATATATATCACAGTCTTGTCACTGCTACAGTTACATTACAATTAACTCTATTCATTAAAATTGTAATATATCTCCAACCGTGACAAGGCGTAACATATATATTCATCGACTGTTTAACATGGGCAACTGTTTGTGCTATTTTAATAATAGCAAAAAGCTTTGTGTCTTAATATTTAATATTTAAATTTTTAAGATTTTATATAAACAAGTTTTTAAATATACGTGTGTGAAAATATTTTTAGCTTTATTTATATACTGATAAATACAGACACAGACATGTAATACATATACTGTGCAAAAGGGTAATTAAAAAAAAAAAAAAAAAAAAAAAATCTACACACAGGAGTATTTTATTATTATTCTAATCTGGAAGTACGTTTTACAGTTTAAAACTTGCAATATAGATTAAATTGTAACCATTGTATATGGTTCAAATATTAAAATTTGGCTCAATCTGTGAAAAATTTCTATAATGTTTTTACATTTGTCTTTTATGTTTGTCTCTACTTGCTAGAGAAAATCCAGCGTATACTGAAGTCCTTTATGTACTTCTCAACTCGTATAATAATTGGTCCTTCAAAAATTCCTTCAATAATTGGTCATTCAAAACTAAACTTAAAATTATAAATTCTCGATGACTTTATTTTTACTTTGAAGACGTTGTTTTTCTATGAAATATATCCCGTAGTCCACTGTAGCTTTGAAATTTCTTTTTCTTTTTCTTTCTTTCTTTCTTTTTTTTTTTTTTTTTTTTTTTACATTTAAAAATTTATAAGGACATGAAAAGTTCACACGCACGCAAAAGAGCTTAATAAACTACTGCAAAATTTCTGCCTTAAGACATTTATTATGGCAGTAAATAATGTAAATTTTCAACATACGCAACTAATGATTTTTCATTAAAGCAAATTTTAAATGATATTACGTACGAAGACTGGATTAAAAAGGAAAGAAAAGTGATTCATTATCACAAATGAGAAGGAAACATCTATTTTTGAAAAGTGCAAAATTCACGATGATTCTTCATTTTTGCTTTGACTGCCTTGTTTACCTATGAAACGTCTTACGTTTTTCAATATAGCTTCAAAATTATTATTATTATTTTGTTTTCTTTTTGACCCGTTCTATTATTATAAGAATGTAAAAAATTTCACATGTGAAAGAACTCTTTGAACGATTTACAAAATTTCTGCCTTAAGACATTTATTATGACAGAAAATAATGTAAATTTTCAACATGTGTAACTATGGTTTTGCTTCTTCAATAACAGAAATTTTAAATAATATTACATACGAAGACTGGATTAAAAAAGAAATGAAAATGATTGAGTATCAAAAATGAGAAAATAAACCTATTATTTTTGAAAAATGCAAAATTCACGATGACTTCATTTTTTCCTTTGACTGTTTTGTTTACATATGAAACGTCTCACGTTTTCCAATATAGCTTCGAAATTAATCTTTTTTTTTTTTCGACACGCTCCATCATTATTACGGTGTCAAAATTTTGACAAGCGAAACTCTATAACCCACTTTGAAAAATTTTCAAAAGTCCTCGCAGATCAAAGGATACGGATTTATCCAGGCTCTGGTTACAAAGGGTAATCGCTAACCAACTCCCTAATATTGAGATTTCCCAAGCCAAAACAAGCAGAGACTGCAAGATGAAAAATGCAGGAACGATGAGGTGGGGAAGGGGTTTTCCCACTCTTTTGCGATATGGAGTGGTTGACAGATATTTTTTTTATAACGGACTTCTGCATTGTTTGAGACAGTTTTGAATTTACTAGTTTTAAAATTTTAATCAATAAAAAAAATAAATTTTATTATGATGCATTCTGATATGTATTCTTGTATTTTTAAAAGCACAAGAATACATAAGTGTTTTCTTTTTTTCCCCAAATTCTTATGTACTTACCGTCATTCACTACGGTATGTTTGTGAATCTCAACATAATTTTATTGTTGCCATTTTTTTTTCCCGACAGAATAATAATAATAATAATAACAATAATAAAAACGTACATTTATTTAAAATGTGGAAAATAAATTAGAAAAATTAGAAAAATAAATTAGAAATATCAGTCGTATCGTTACAAATAAGGTACCAAATGAAAGGGGAAATTTTGGGAATCCAATGGATTAAACAGCTTATCGATCGGATAATTAGATTTTTTAAAATTAACTAAAGTATGAATTTTAGGTGGCAACAGCAGAAGATTGTATGGAAACCGCTAGGAGAAAAAAAAAAACCTGCTTCACATTAAGTCTCATATTTTTGAAGTGGGATTAAAAATTGCAGTTTTCAATTTTCTTTTCAATTTTCTGTCACAAACACAAGACCAACAAGACCAACTTGTATTTCAAATTTCCTCAAATTTTTTTGGTTAATAAACAAAAAAGTTCCTTTTTTTTTTTTTTTTTTTCTTTTCAAATTAAATTTTATTTTAACTTCGAAAAGATTTAAGTGATACGATACATTAAGATTTTGGGTTTTAAAAGTTTTTTTAAATAGATTATTATTATTATTATTATTATTATTATTATTTTCAATCCGGCTCGAAATTCTAAAACTAAATGAAAATTAATAATTCGTCTAAAAATCATGCAAAATTTTTTAGGTTATAAAATGAAGTAAATTTTCATAAAAAAGAATTGAAAATGTTAATTATTAATACATTAAATTAAAATTTTAAATATATTAAAATGAATTAACAATACCTTTTAACCATTTATGTGGATTCCGTGTACAAAAATACGTATTTCAATTGCGCTAAAATGTGCTTTTCAAGTTTAGTATTTGTAGTTTATTGTCCAATGCTGATATAATTATTTTCTTTTATTATTTAATGCTTCTTTGTTAATTACTTTTATGAGACATATTATTATTATTATTATTATTATTATTATTTTACTGTAATAATTTGTTTAATGTATATATATAGTCATGTTGTTTACAATAAGTTTATATTAGGTATACAGTTATAATTATATCAAACAAATCTCTGCTTATTATTGTAAAATATTTTGTAAAGATATAACTCGACTTGTTGAAACCTAAACCCGACCCACAAGAATAAAAAATCAATCAACCCGACCCGATAAAAAGAATTCACTCAACCCGACCCGATACAGGACTGTTTAATTGACACGTATTGGACAGTTTGCGAGTCCTGCATACGCATGACAGATGCAGTCATTGAGGGCTGAGGGTGGATGATACGGGATTTATACAAATTTGATGTAAACATCGAAGAGCATCTTACAGTGAATGGGGGTAGTAGTGAACCACCTATATCCCCTCCACTTTACGGTAGTAGAGAACTCGTGAATGAAAATCGGTAGGTATTATCGAAGAGCCCATATGTTCACCTTCGTGGATTCAATGATAACGCTCTGGGACGTTAAACGATTTTTAAATGCCAAGTATTTGTGTGATTAAGTTGACTTAATACAAAAGAGATACATGATAGATATTGTTCATTGTATATTGTAAAAATAAATAAATAAATAAAGGATATTTTTTTTTTATAAAATATATTTTGTCTAAAAGAATTGTTATGCATAAAACTTGTTTATTTTTTATATGTTTTAAGCAATTTTCATTATGTACAGTCGGTCACAAAAGTGTCCGAACACTAGTAAAAATTCCTATGTAAACAAAATTACACTTTATACGATTTTGTTAAATAAATCCTTATTGAATCCTGTTTTTAGACTTGAAATTGTAGATTAAATATAAAAATTCATATATGTGTATAGATACGCATACACGTTTATTCTGTCTATCAGTATGTAGATATACAGTTGGTAATAAAAGTCTCCGAACACTAGCAAAAATTCCTATATAAAAAAAGTACACTTAATATAGTTTTGTTGAATAAATCCTTGTCGAATCCTGTTTTTAGTCAGTCTAAAAACAGGACTCGACAAGGATTTATCATAGACAAAGAACGAATTCAAAAGAGCTCGCGACCTTTAAAACCATCTTTAAAACGAATGGTTGAACCGTCGATCTGCGATAATTTAAAATAAAGTTAATGATTTTTTTCATTTTTAACAAAAAATTTTTTTTTTTTTTTTTTTTTTTTTTTTTTTTAATGTAATATTGAGAATAAATTCAATTTTTTTTTAATATATATATTTAGTGTTATACTACTTCTCTAATATGGAAATCGTCTGCATTATCATAAAAGATAATTTTTTTAAATAATAATTTTAATAAATTATTTTTTGAAAACAGAATTATTTTTTAATAACCGAATTAAATTGTATATAAATGTAGGTGCATTAATAAAACGGGGTATTGAGGGGGGCAGTAGCTCCCCTCACACAGGACTGGTTATCATATAAAACTCTTCCGAAGCCTAATTTGAATCGTTTAACACAGGTTTACATAACAGTACTCGTTATCTTACCTCTTAATCTGCAACCTGTATTTATAGTATTAAATTTCAGGGTAAGAGAAAGTCGTGTGGGTGACACATTAGATTATTTATTTTATTTCTAAGCCTAATTTAGTTTATAGTTCAAAATAAAATTTTGGATTATTAAAATGCTATTTATCTTCTCCATATACTATGATATTAAAATGCAGTGATGCAAACTGGATTTTAAAACAGAAATATTAATATTTAAAATCCCAGTAACCTTAAAACTTTGAGAAATTGCCCTTTTCTATTGGACCGTCGCTATACAGTGAGTCATATACAGAGAGAATATTTTATGAATGGGCCCATCAAATCTGGGCCTACTTGTGAACTTCAAGGGGGTCCCTAAATTAATTTATAAGTATTTTTTCAATTCTGCTTTTTCAGAAAAGAAAAGTAATGATTGAAATATGTAATAGAATAATTAGAATAAAATAATAGAATAAAATAATCGGCACTTCAATTCTAATAAATTTTTATTAACAATAAATTAATAGGAAAATTGTATTGCATATAAGCGCATATAGAGGTTTGCTGTCATAGTATAGCTATATATAGCATAGAAAATAGATGTGTATTTGAAACACAAAAATTTATATTCAAATATTGAAATTATTTATCTGCATATGATTTTGTGAAAGAAAACCTGTATTTCGCATTTATAAAATATTATGTATATAAATAAGTAAAATTGATATCTTTTTGTATATAAATGTCTTAAGAAAGTAGTAGAATTTATAATACAAATGATATAAATGCCGTCAAAATGAATTAATATACATATATATAATGTAATATAATGTAGAAGACGAGGGAAACATATTATCTATATGCTAATTACACCTGTAATATTTTTATAAATATATCCAAGAATATTAAAGGAGTTTGAAGTAAATCACAATACTTACGCGCTCTTAATGGAAATTAATACCCACTCATGCCAATTATGAAACAGATAAAAACTATTGCAGACAAGAGATAAGAATGTTCTTCCATACCTGTCATTAATGAAATAGTTTAAAACTATTTATTGACAAGAGATAAGAACGTTCTCCCATACTGATCTTAAAAAAAAAAATAACATTGAAAAATATAATAGCAGAGAAAGTTAAAAATTTTTAAGAATTTCTCTTCAGCGAACATACAGTCAGTATTGATAGATTTTTCTACTTTTTTATTCAATAGTCACCAATAATTTTGTGAAGTTATATTTTATATATATATATATACTAAACGATTAATCTTGGAACGACCGTTACATTTAAAATTGAGTGGTGGATAATGAATAAAAAAGTCGCAAAATTTGGCAACACTGCATACAGTCTTCACAGAGAAAAAAATCGCAAGACCTATAAAATTATAGAGATGTATTAATCCAAAATTTTATAGTTGTACATCCATTCTTTCAAAAAAATTTGAATATAAAAAGAAATAAAGAAAAATGAGCAATACCCAACACTGAAAAAAAAAAAAAAAAAAAAAAAAAAACTGTTAAAAGTACAAGAAATATCTGGCAGCTGGGTTGCCAGTATTTTCCGTCAAATATACAGTTTAAAACCATAAAATTGTATCACTGACATATATTTTACACAGGAATCCTGCAAATGAAACAGGTTTTTTGTTAAAAGTACAGTTTTCTCCTGTATATTTGACGGAGAAATACTGGCACCCCAGCTGCCAGATTTTTCCTGTACTTTTAACAGTTTTTTTTTACAGTGAAAGATTAAGAATTAGGAAGCCAGGAGAACTTCTTACACATGCCAAAATGCACAGAAATCACATAAAGAGTTGAGTTGCTATCAGCAATTTATTGAAGTTGAGGAGAACAGAATAGAATGTACGTATAATTAATACAACTGGACATTCCTTATCACTGTAAAAAAAAAAAAAAAAAAAAGCTGTTAAAAGTACAAGAATAATCTGGCAGTTGGGTGCCAGTATTTCTCCGTCAAATATACAGGACAAAACTGTACTTTTAACAAAAAACCTGTTTGATTTACAGGATTCCTGTGTAAAATATATGTCAGTGATACAATTTTACGGTTTTAAACTGTATATTTGACGGAGAAATACTGGCACCCCAGCTGCCAGATTTTTCCTGTACTTTTTCCTGTACTTTTTTTTTTTGCAGTGTACAATGTCAAAAAACTATTTTTTTTTAATTGATTTATTAAATATCAAAGTAGTCATTAGAAACATGACTGGTAGGAGCTAAGGCTCCTATATATACGAGCTGGCGCATCAGGCATTTTGTTGCCTTAGGATTGCCACATGTACCCAGCGCGTTTCTCTGATAAACAAACCACAAACACTTTTTTCTATCGTCTTACGTTACTTTAGACTAACTTATTTTATTATATTTCATAATTTCAGCCAAGTAAAGCATGATATGGAAGTTTGTTTAGCGATAAACTGCTATAATCTTTCAAGAAGTGATTATAAAGTGTTCACAGACCTTTTATTACTGTGTATTTGAGTTTTGGCGACATTTTGTAAAAGAAACAGAAACCGCCCTAACAACACATCGTACATCCATAGGATATCCTCAGAATACAATGACATCCTGAGAATGTACTGTGAAAAAAAATGTGTTTTTAGGAATATTATTGTTGCTTATTGCTCTTAACTTGACCGGATTAGCTTCAGATCAAGATTTCTTAAAATCATTAGAGAAGCGATAAGGACGCCAAGCGGGAATGCTGTCCTCTTTGGAGGCAAAAAAATGGCGGTGATGCGCCGGCCTATTATTTTATTTAGGGGCTCTAGTAGGAGCGGGCCCCATGTGACACTGAACTTACCATACTGCTATGTCTTAGCTGGTCCTAGTCATATATGAATATTTTATTCTTCATTTTCCAATTCCAATATTTTGATAAATTTTGTTGTTGATAAAGCTGAATATTTCTGAAATGAAGTCTCATTTTATCATATCTTCCTAAAATGAAGCACCATTTAGCAGTGCACTTATCTGCATTAATAAATGAATAAATATTTGCGTGCATATCGTTGAATAATAAAATATTTAATAGACAGAATGTGGAAACAACTTAACAGAAAGAGAGAAAAGAAAATGTTCGATTATGTACTTTTAGGCTTCCTCTGTTTACCCATTGGTGCGTGCAGAAACAAAAGCTCTCGATTCCTTTATTTATAGGCTATGCCGTGTATCGGTGTCACATCGGTTAACATTAGAGTGCGTGACGTTTTTATTAATTCACGATAGAAACAAAAAGTATTGCACATATGTTTGCAGACGAGATGACATATGGGATCAACAGTTGTACATCTGTGCGATGTTTTAAAATGTAGCAAGTGCGAGAATATAGAGTGAATTTATTTAGAAAAATTAGTTTTTTTTTTTTTTTTTTTTTTTTTTTTTTTTTAATTCTCATTGAAAATTTACACTTCAGAGAATATATTTCTTCCTCAATGTAAAGGAATGGTACTACATATACCAAAATTTTAATTTGTTTCATTATTATTGTTTTAAATAATACTAGTCATATTTTTTTTTTAATTTTGCAGTGATTGGCTAAAAATAATTCTCATCCGGTGTATTTATGCAGAATTTTGTTCCATGCTTTTATATAAAAAATATATGAGAAAATGGCTGACAGTCCCACCTGTTGATCGATACGAACCACAACTTGTTTCACATCAGTTTAAGTCAAGCTGCAACTCAATATAAAATTCTGTGGATATAAGGTACTAATCCAAAGCTGGCACAGAATTATTAATATTAATATTATAATTATAAAAATAAAAATAAAAAAATCTACTGTGAAACAACCACACAACTTCCATTACTTACTATTACATGTATTATACGCATTTTTTGGAGATAATATGATCAGAAGACATAAAATTGACCTAACAAATGAGACGCTTAAAAATTTTCTGGTAAGAGAAAGCTTATACACATGTAGAGATAAATAGATTTACATACCGAATTTAAAAATAGTAAGAAGAAAAAAAAATCGGTTTAGCGATTTTTCGAAACATTAATTTCCGACATCTAAAACTGATCTACCTAATTAGGATGACTGTTAATTTTCCCTTAATAACCACGTAATACATAAGAAAGGATATCTAAAATGAATTTATGCAACAACTTTCAAGAAAATCGTTAGAGCCGTTTTTGAGATACCGACTTTTGCCAAAACTTGGCTTCTTCAATTATTGACCGGAAAACAATAATTACATACAAAAGGATATTTAAAAGGGAGTTAATACGGTGAGTTTGGAAAAAATCCGTGCAGCCGTTTTTAAAGGAATGCACTTGCGAGGCATGAAATTGAGCTATTTATACAGGACGCCAATCAATTTTTTGAACTAACCAACTATATCATTCGAAAGGACATCTAATAGAGTGTTTATTTTATATAGCAATTTAAAAGAAAATCGTTAGAGAATTTTTGCGATACAGACTTATGGTACCACTTCCGGTTTCCGATGTCCCACTTCTGGTTTTCCAATTTTCACCAAAATTTAAAAAATTCGTCTGTATACCAGACCTGTCTCAATTCTGAAGTTTCGTAGTTCTATCTTTATTAGTTTCGGAGATATGATAGTCAGAAGATCCCCCCCCCCACACACACACATACACACACTGACCAATTACCAAAAACTACATTTTTGGACTCAGGAGACCTTAAAACATGTAAATCAGATGAAAGCTCGATATCGAATTTTCGGACCGAATACAACACTTCCATTACCTACGGTAGTCGGGTAATGGAAGTAATAAATATACAAAATTTTAAAATTGGAACGGAAAAAAAAAAAAAATCTGGTGTGAAACAACCATACGACTCCATTACCCACTATTACACGTAGTATGCACTTTTCGGAGATAATGTGATCAGAAGACATAGACCTCAGCTGATGAAATAGACAACTAAAAATTTCCAGTAAGAGAAAGTTAGTACACATTTACGATAAACGCATGAAAACGTAAAGACATAAAATAGAGTTTACATAGCAAGGAAAAAAAAGGGTAGAGGTTTTATTTATTTATTTTATTTGATACACCAATTTCCGAGATCTTTACTGATAGATCTTCATTGATATTAGTTGTTTTTTCCAATCATATATAAACGAAATACATTCATGATTTTTTTTTTTAATCTCTTAAATTAGGCATTGCTATATTCACAATAGATCATTTTCATGTGTCGACCAAAAGTTTTTGCATATTCATTGAGGTTGTTTTCTGTTAAGTACTAATCTCTAGTATTCATTTGAAATGTCAGCATGTGAAAGGGGTCTTCTAATTTTTCGTTTTTAATTAATTTCAGTTTTTAAAGTATTATATTGGGTAATTTATGTTAATTCACATTTTTTTTTTCTCAATACCAATACGAATTTTCTAACACAACGCCTATTGATTGATTTGATCCACATTAGAGTAAGTTACTTTATATGCTCTCTTGCTTTGCATTTAGATTCCTGTAATTACAAATCTTCAACTTTTCAGAAATTGTAAGAACAGCTCTTTTTAACATGTGTGTGTTTGTGTGTGTGTGTGTTAAGATAAAAATGAACAAATGAAGGAAAAGAAAACTTTTTAGAGCAGTAACAGCTCGAGTATGCACTAACTTAGAGAAACTTTATGATGAAAACTAACTGACTTTTGCCCTTTTGCCACCCACAGACTAGAGAGGGGAATTTTCTCTCTACTCACTATTGCCACCCTCGCAACATACTTCTTATGAGTGAGAACTAGTCCTAGAGCGACAGAAGAGGTTTGCCTTTACAGTAAAAATCATCAAAAAACTACTGTTAAATTATGAGGGCTATGAACCTAGTGGACAAAATAACAATATACGCAAAAACACAATAGTCGGTTTGGATTGAAGTAACTAAGCACATCACTTCATCAAAACAAAAAACTAGTATGTTTTGTCCATCACATACATTTTTTCTACATTTTTCTTCACAAATTCACACAGTACAAAATATTTATTAAAATTACACAGGCATATATCTAAGATTTTGATTTGATAATTTTGTCTGATCTTTTTTTTTTTTTTTTTAACTGAAACTGAAGCATGTTTTTCTCTATCACGTATGGAATTTTATAAATACAGGGAGTCTATCGACACAATTTTTCCCTCTTTATGCTTGAATACGCTGATTTGAACATCTAAAAATACTGTATCAATGAAAGGTTTATTCGACCTATAAAAACTTTATATTGTTTAAATAAATAAATGCTGATCATAGAATTTAATAACCCTGATCATACTATACAATAAATGCAAATTTAATATGTCCTCAACTCTGATGTTTATAATTTCTGCTAAAAATTGCGTCAAATCAAAGAAAATAAGATAACAGCGATAAGGCTACAATTTCTGTTAACGCACTTGAAATTGCAACTTCTAGCAACTTATCACCTTAAATTGAAATCTCCAGGCACCACTCTAGATATGATTATTGATCAAGACTTTCACACCATAGCACCTGGCCTACGCTAAGCACTTTTTTCTTTCGTCTGATTAGACGATTCGGTCGCGTGGCAGACGTACGCCTCCACCTGGTTCTTAAATAAACATAGGTAAGGCTTATCAGACAAGATGAGAGTTAAATTCTGATAATCTTTGTCCGATATCACTGAATTAAGATCGTTGATTAAAGAGCTGTCAAATCTTAAAAGGATTTGGATGTGTTTTTGACATTTTTCAACATCAAAGTAATTTGGTCTGTAAATTTTGGAAAAGGGGATTTATTATTTGCCCTGTTTATTATCTGTTGTGTATGTGCAATATCAATAGCTAAAAGTTTTTTGGAGTCCGGTTTCGGGTGGAATGATCCAGCTGTTCGGGATTTTTAGCGATTTTTTTCGTTTATGATATGATTTTAATATAGATAAATTAGGGTAATAACTTTGACCACATATATACATGTAAAAATAGTACCGATCTTTTATAGAAAATTTGTATTAGTTTTTATAAGAACAAAAAATGATCAGGTCAGGGTTCGAGGCTGGTTATTTTGGCTTATGTTTGGCATTGCCCATACAGCACAAAATGTTTCAGTTATGTTGCAAAATGTTTACAATCTTTCAAAAACGTAACACATGCTCTCTGACACCTTTCTGAAACATCCGCCCTTTTCCTTGTTCTATCTGTTAAGTAATGGAAACGTTTCTGTTACGTATCTGATTTTATGTTACGATCGCGGACATTTCTATGTTTTTGAAACTAATCGGAAAGCAAGCTGAACGTTTCGAATTGTTTCTGAAATATCTACAATATTTAGATGTTATATGAATGTTACATTTCTGCAACATTTTGTGCTGTTAGGTTGCTGTCCAGCAATTATGAAAATGAATAGTTAAATAAATAAATTTTTCGCAAAACTGCATCTTTATGTTCAGAGCATATGGAATATTTTCAGCATTCATATCAGTGAATAGTGTCGGTCAGTTATCAACCACATTTGCTCAATTGTCGGAGCGAGACACTTTAAGCCAAAAAACCCAGGCTCGAAATTTGGCCTAAACACTTTTCGCTCTTGTAAAAAATAATTTAACTTTTCTATTAGAAGCTACCCACACAGCCACTTATATCCATTAGACATTTAAATTACAGTCGGTACCAAAAGTGTCCGAACACTAGCGAAAATTCCTGTGTAAAAAAAGTTCACTTCACACGGTTTTGTTAAATAAATTCTTACCAAATCATGTTCTTACACTGACTAAGCACAGGATTCGACAAAGATTTATTTAACAAAACCGTATGAAGTGTACTTTTTTTACATAGGAATTTTTGCTAGTGTTCGGACACTTTTGGTACCGACTGTACATCCAGTGATCCATAAAAGTACAAAATATCGTAAGAATGTCCGTTAAAAGATCTGGATATCCTAAACTAATTATAAATATCTATTAGATGTTAGAATGTAAACGAAATTTAGACTTAAAACTAAATTAAAAACTGGTGTTTACAATCAATATATGCTTTTTAAAACTTCTTTACACACCATAAATTTTAAGACAGCACAACCGGTTTCGAAAGGACATAGCCTTTCTTCATCAGGTGCAAAAAGGCAGTAGCACGTGTTTTTTTGCACCTGATGAAGAAAGGCTACGTCCTTTCGAAACCGGTTGTGCTGTCTTAAAATTTATAGTGTGTAAAGAAGTTTTAAAATATATATATTGAAATTTAGACTTGCCTTTCTGAATGTCTAATAGATGCATACTTGCCAACCTAACCCAGAAGATTGTTAGTCCCGCCTCTTTCCGCCTATTTTCTCACACCCGTCTTTTTTTAGAGTACTTTTCTTCTTATTAAATCGTAAATATACTTGAACAGAATTACACTAAAAATTAAGTGGTGTACAAAAAGAGGCTGGAACTAACAATCTTTCAGGTTAGGTTGGCAAGTATGTAGATGTAACATGTTAGAGATCAAAACAAGATTTAGATATTTTCAATATCTATTAGATTTAACAAGTCCAATTGTTGGTTATTTGGAGATTTACTGGATATGTACAGTCGGTAACAAAAGTGTCTGAACACAAGCAAAAATTCCTATGTAAAAAAAGTACATTTCATACGGTTTTGTTAAATAAATCCTTATAGAATCATGTTCTTATACTGATTAAGAACAGGATTCTACAAGGATTTATTTAACTAAACCGTGTGAAGTGTACATTTTTTACATAGAAATTTTTGCTGGTGTTCGGACACTTTTGTTACCGACTGTACATTAGGCAAATTCATTTATTAAATCTTCAGTTACAAGTTTTATCATTCCACTTTGTTCTATCTTAACGCAAAGCACACATATAGATACTATTTACCATATACTGATTTTATACTGGTGTTATTTTGCTAAAAAGTGCTAGGTTAAAATTTAAAAAGTCAAAAAATCAAAATGATCAACAAATGTTAGAGCACCTCTCGGTAATTTGTTTAAGACAGGTTTATTTATAAACACAAACTTTTAATAGCTTGCGTTTTTCATGTCAGCACCATCTATGGATTTCACAGATAAGTTCAGTTTTTTTCTACTGTATTTCATCAGTAGCTTCAACCATATTTTCGCCAAATTAAAAAAAAAGATGCCGTTTCATTACATATAATATTTTTGTGGGTTAAAATTTTTATTGTTTTATCTTATTGTTATTCTCTTATGATGACCGGATTGTAAAATTTAGATGCATAAATTAATTTCCTTTCAATGAAATTTATTTGAATATTTTCTCTTTGATTAATTCTTGTAAGAGCATTATTATTCACTTTAATTGATTTAGTTGATTTAATTACATAAATTCCGACTATTTACTATCTTACTACATAATTTATGGGCTTAGGAGACTATGTCAAACACAAGGACTGGCTTTAGTTTTTTTTTTCCCAGGGCGAAATTTTTTTTTCAGTGCTCCTAGCAACAATCTTTTCTAAAGATACTTAACAAAATATTTTGTGAATTTTTTTATCGTTAACTTTTGGTGCCCAGAGTGTCAGTCATATCATCTCACTTCATCTTTTGATATCGTTTAGGTTTATTCCTAAACAATCTGAACATATAACACTTTTACATGGTATCTAGAAGAAAATTGTTTGTATCCAAAACCATAATAAAAATTTCGCGATGCCTTTTTTGCCTCAAATAATATATAAATAAAATAACTATAAAACAGCCAAAAATTGAAGTCAAATTCAAATTCCTAAGTATTAGTTTTACATTTGCACAAAAACTCGCTGCTAAACAAACAATTTTATTAGAAAATGTTTATTATATGATTAAAGTAAATAAATAATAAATAAATATAATTTTTAAGTATAAGTATATATTTTACTCATTCCGTCAAAATTATGTGCTCTTTATCATGTTCGACAACGTATAATTTTAGTAGAAAACTAAGAACTATTTTGTTTAACCGATGCATGTTCTTTATCATTAGTATTATTTTGTTTAATATTTCATAACATTGTCTGTTTGAATCATTTACATCTTAAGAATTCACGAACTGAATAAATAAATAAATGGGAAAAAATAATATTTCTGGTGCACAATTTGCTATTGATATAATTCTCACTAATTTTACGCAGTTATAATTCCAAAAGAATAATATATAGAAAAATATTTTTTTCTCAAATTCATAAATTTCTCAATCATCATATTCTGTACTATTTCTTCCTAATTTATACCTTAATTTCTACATTCCCTTTAATTGTCCTCTCTTACTGTAAACAAACAAATAAATAGACAAACGTATATTTTTTATGACTTTGCTTTCTGTAGAGTTGACAAAATGTTTGGTCTACAATGCTCAGAGACTGAACTAAGTCTTTGGCATCTGAAATGGGATGGATAAAACTACTACAATGGACTCTTCCCAGTTTTGTCAGCTCAATCATGTGATAGAGGAAAACGAATAATCGAATTCTGAGAATCGAATTCAATTAAATATTATTCTTAAGAACAAAAATGTTAATATTTAATATAAAGTAAAATAAAAGTAATATTGTGCATTTGTAAACAGTAGAATAGTTGTATTTGTAAATTTAATAATTTTTTTTAAAAACACTTTATATGTGTATTTATTTTCAACTGTAAGAATCGATTTTTGTATATTCTAGCTTAACTGTTACATTAACTGATCTAGCAATAAATAATAGCTTGTTCTTGTGGAATGTTTATGGATTATAATTTGAAATTTTAAAATGCTTTCATTTAATTTAATTGCCTAAAGGTGTTACAACAAGTTAATTAACTTAGTTACTGGTCTAAATGGATTTACGCAGTAAGATATTGCACTGTCACTGATTTAAGTACCAAAAATCAGAGTATTTAACATGTTCTTCATGACTATCAATAACAAATATAAATTAAATGATGATTGCAAATGTATACAGCAGACAAAAGATGATGAATAATGATATAAAATGGATTAAAAATGATGACGGAAAAAAAATAACACAGATTAAATACGATTGATCAAAAATAAGAATAGAAAATATGTTATTTCAGAAATCGCTATAGATAAACAAGACTTCGTCTGCTTTTTGTTTTACCTCTATCATGTGATCTCTGACGTCAGGTGGGATAAGCCCATTGAGTAATCCTGAATTATTACCTGTTGAGGTTATTTCACGCTGACTAATTTAATGTCCTAGCTTTATATTTGCCTGCCATATATCATGTCGGGCTGTCTAGGATGAAACACGTGACTTCATTTTTTTATGTAACAAGAGTAATCAATTTCGTCATATTTGAAAATCCCATATGCAGCGGGAAGTGGTTTGTATATTTGCATATTGGGTTTGAAAAAAATTCTGTATCAGTTTGAAAGAACCATATCATGGTTTCATAAAAAAAAAAAATTTTACTGGACTTATAATAAAAAATTAGTAACCATAAAAAATAGAAAAAAAAAATCTATAAATTTTGTTTATACGCTGGAGTGTTTGCATACAAGTGTTTTTTAAAAATTTAAACTTATCAATCTGACTAATAAATAAATAAAATAATAAAATAATTATAAGTTAAAAAACTTTTTATATACCATGTTTTTAAATTTTCTGTTGAACCACAGCTATAGAACTACATTAGCACTTTTTCAATGCGTATACAATTTTTAAAGTGATAATGACGTCAATTTTTGTGAGATGCATAATTTAACTTTTTACAATTTTTTAACGTTCACGTTTAATTAAATGTATTTATTTTTATGTCGAAAGAAAATGAAATCGTAAAATTTTTTGGCAACAATTAAATTAGAGCTAATATTTTAATGGCTATTTTTATAGCTAATGGGAGGTTATTATTTTTCATATCTTAATTAATTAAAAGAAAACTAATCAAAAATTCGAAAATCGTATACTTCAAAGCATTGTGTTGTCATCGGGTTCTGAGATATTCTGAAAGTTTCAAATGCCTAGCTAGTAGCGAAATTAGTTAAAAATCGGTTGCAAGATTTGTACCCGCGAAGTTAATAAAACATGGTAATAATAAACACTGAAAACTTTTATGGTAAATAATGAATAAAACTCTGTGGACATACACTATAAATTCTAAAAAAAGTTCAACAAGTGTTTCACCTTGCGATATATAAGATCAGTCCTTGAAGAAACTTTACGAGAAGGTTAAAATGATACATTGATTTTCTCTTGTATCAGTTAAATCACGAATTAAAGCAATTGTTTGAAATATTTTTCTTTTGTAGATACATCAACATAAATATTTAATCTCAGAAAATGTGTTGAATTTAAGCATTACAGCCAATGTAAATACATGGTAAAATCTAGGTATTACAAAACAGCATAAATTTCAATGACTTCTGAATAATTCATGTGCCATAACGTCTTACCTTTGTAGAGACATTGATATATACAGTCGGCTGCAAAATTATTCGAGCACTAGCCAATAATTCCTATATTTAAAAAGTACACTTAAGACTGTTTTGCTAAGTAAATCCTTGTCGAATCATGTTCTTAGACTGATTAAGAACATGACTCGACAAGGATTTATTTAACAAAGCTGTATTAAGTGTACCTTTTTTTGGCAAGGATTATTGCTAGTGCTCGAATAATTTTGCAGCCGACTGTATATATATTTGCACATACAAAATGTGTTAAATGTGAATGATACAACAAATAAAAATACATAGTATTATGTAGGTATCACATAACAGGATAAATTGCAAAGATTACTGGGCAGTGCATGGATTTTAATTTTGTAGCTACATTAATATACAAGTTGATCAATTTAAAAGAGTACCCGTTGGTTTTTCTCATTACCCTTAAATGTGACAGATGTGGCAACTATTCTAACACTGAACTATAATTGTTTGAATGTTGTTTATGTGAGGGAGACAATTTCCGACACTGTTGGACTGTAACAACTTTATTTGTGGGGTAAAACAGAAATGGAGACGCATATTTTTTTCAATCCTGTAACAATTTTTTTTATGAAAAATAAAATGTAATTAAAATTGTTTACATTATAATTCCTACATTACATTTACATTATCATTAAAATTTTTACATTATCATTTCATAAGCTTTTCCAGAAAAGTCCTGCAAACATCGATGAATTAAAACAGATCATAACTGAAGAAATCTCGTCAATAACACCAACTATGCTGCGAAGTGTGTCAAAAACCTGGTTCGACGTGTTCATGTTTGCATTCGAAATGGTGGCGAACATTTTCTGTGAGGAATGATAATGTAAAAAAATTGAATTACGTTATGTTTTTCAAAAATAAAATTATTACAGGATTTAAAAAATTGTGCGTCTCTATTTCTGTTTTACCTCACAAATAAAGTTGTAACAGTCCAACAGTGTTAGAAATTGTCTCAGAAACTTAAACAAGGTTCAAACAATCATACTTCATTGTTAGAATAGTTGGCACATCCCTCAGATTTAAGGGTTATACGAAAAACCCACGGGTACTCTTTTAAACTGATCGCCCTGTATATATATATAGTTATATATATTATTTCATACAAAAAGTGTTGAATTTAAGCATTACAGCAAAAATTGATATTATCTAGGTATTATATAAAAGGATAAATTTGAATGATTCCTGAATAATTCATGTGTCATAAATCTTACTTTTGTAGAAACATTAATATATATATATTTACAAATAGAAAATGTGTTAAATGTGAAGGATACAGCAAACAAAAATACATGGTATTATCTAGGTATCCCATAAAGTGATAAATTTAAAAGATTAATGGGTAATGCATGTGTCTTAATTTTGTAGCTTCATTAATATATATATTTATTATTTTATAAATGCAAAATGAATTTAATTAAACAGTTACACCAAACGTAAATGCATGTTATTATCTAGGTATTACATAAAAGGATAAATTTCGATGACTCCTGAATTATTCATATATCATAACATTTTATTTTTATAGAGACATTAATATATATATATACTTATACAAAATGTATCAACTGTGAAGGATACAGAAATATAAATAAATGGTATTATCTAGGTATCACATAAAAATATAAATTTCAAAGACTTCTCAGCAATGCGCCTTAATATTGTTTTATTTTTAAAGATATACTATATATATGTGTGTGTGTGTATGTATATGGGGTTGGGGACATAATCTCGTCTACTTAAATGAATGGAAAGCCAAATTATGAGAATGGTATTGTGTTCATACAAATAAAATTACACATTTTACATTTTATTTGAATGAGTTGGTAAGTATTAGTAACGTTAAATAAAAATTCACGACAACACGTAAGTATTTACCTTAGTAAGAGCACTGAGATACAGACAAACCCATCACAAAAATTGTTATGAATTTTGCTTAAAAGAGTTTAAAAACTATGTTTATTAACTTTTGTGAAGATTATTCATAATAAATTCAATCGTGCTTATTAATTTTATAATTTTTAGCTTCGATTTGTAAACAGCGTTCAGCTTTGTCAGCAATGATGTACAATATTTTAAAAATGTATTTTGAATGGCGAAAAATAAATGATAAAATAACTTAAAAGTAAGTACAGATAAAATAATAAAAATCCACTCTCTATATATTTATATTTATAAGACCCTATGACCTCCACCAGAGATCACACGTAAAATAGATCACATTATTTTTTTCTTTAGTCGACGCGATATTTTGTCCGACGATATTTTGCCCCGCGATATTATATCCGAATTCCATGTATATGTATGTATGTATGCATTTACACACAAAATGTGTTAAATTTGAAGGTTAGAGCAAATGTAAATACATGGTATTGGTATTATCATGGCATCACATAAAAGGATAAATTTAGGTGACTCCCGAGACATACATATGTCTTAAAATTTTTCTTTTGTCGATACATTAATATATTTATTTATATACATAAAATATGTTTATTATTTAAGTGTTACAGCAAATGTACAGTCTCCGAACACTAGCAAAAATTCTTATATAAAAAAGGTACACTTAATACAGTTTTGTTAAATAAATCCTTGTCGAATCATGTGCTTAGTCAGTCTAAAAACAGGATTCGACAAGGATTTATTTAATAAAATTGTATTAAGAGTACTTTTTTTATATAGGAATTTTTGCTAGTGTTCGGACACTTTTGTTACTGACTGTAAGTACATCTTGTTATCTAGGTATCACATAACAGGATAAATTTCAATGACTCTTGAGTAATTCATGTGTCTTAATGTCTTACTTTTGTAGAGACATTAATATATATATATATTACACATACACAATATATAAAATATGCATGTTACAACAAATATTAATACATGGCATTATCTAGGAATCACATAACAGTATAAATTTAGACGACTCTTGAGTAATACAATAATCTTATTGTCTTTCTTTTATAGATATTGTGTTGTTCGGAAATTAATTTCGTTTATCTCAGAAAAGGACTTAATTGTAATTTTTTCACACCATCTTCACAATTAAGCTGCATTGCCATTATATATTGTGACAGCTGATATAGCAAGGCTTGCTTGCGGAAAAGTTCGTTTTATTCTGCTCAATAGGTTTTAATTGGTGTCCTATCAAATAAAGAAACTCGGAAGCGACATTTTCGTCATATTTTGTTTTTGCTATCAAAAAGGTGAAAATATTGTTCAAACAAGGAAAAAAATATACGATGTGTATACAGAAAATTTATTTAAAGAACGCCAATGTCAAAACTGGTTTACCAAATTTTGTTAGGGCAATTTTGACGTGGAAGATGCTTTTTGTTCTGGAAATCCAGTTTATGCTAATGAAGACAAAATAAAAAATTGATTTATAAAAACTGCCAAATAATAGCTCGTGAGACCGCTAACAAACCGATAAAAATGGAGAATATATGATTCAATAGAATATTTATACAATATAAGTAAATCGTCTTTCATTTTCAAAGGAAAAAATGAAATTATTTTCAGACCAACCCATTATAATAATATCTATATTCGCACACACAAAATAGGTTTAATTTTTAAGGGTCACATCAAATGTAAATACATGTTGTTATCCAGGTATCACTTTTTTTCAATAGGATAAATTTCAATAACTCCTGAATAATATCTTCATAATAATTTATACCGTTTTATTAAAATAATAATAATAATAATAATAATAATAATAATAATAACATTTTCTTTTCTTAACAGTTAAATAAATATTACAGCACACTAAAATATATAGCAATAGTGTCTATTATATTCTTATTTTTATTTATTTATTTATTTATTTTTATCCATTTGTAAATTTATTTTAAATCAAAGAAACTATAAGTAGAATTTTGTTGTATTTAAAGGTTACATCAAAAAATAAAGTATAATATTATCCATATTACTTTAAAGGATAGATTTGAAGGTAGTATAGCATTTTATATGTCAAACTCGTCTACGTTAACCTTGGATTCCTCAACGTACCACGGCATCTACATAGAGGTAGAAAAGCATTTTAGGCCTAAAAGGAGCAGTCGAGGACCCTTCAAATGCAGGAAGTTGAAAGTGAATTCACCTACCTAATTATCAAAAGCGTGGACCTTCAAAAGGGTTTGGCGTGGGTAAAAAATGCGGTGTCAACGAATGTGAAGCCAAATTCATAGTTTTAAAAACAGCATATTATTATTATTATTGTTGTTGTTGTTGTTGTTGTTCTTATTATTATAATTTAGTAATAACTAAGGCTATATTTTCAGTTCTAAATACAAATACAGTTAGCATTTGAATCAGTAGTATTAATAACCCCACAACCTTCCCATCATGAATAAAAAAAACATTCTGAGAATTTAGCAAAATTACTACTTGCATGAAAACTGTTTGATCAAAGGAATATGAATTGAATAATTCTAAAATTTGTATTAATATTTTATGAAGTAAAACAATATGGTTTAATTATTATTGTATGCACATACTTTTATAAAAATTTATTCATGATAATTATCTGATATGTATTATCTTAAAAATGATGATAAAATCTGAACATTTTTTAATATATTGATAATATTAGTTTAACAAGAAATAAAAAAAAAGGATCAAATCAAATCGCAAATCAGTTATATATTCAGCAACTTATTTTCTCAAATTTAAAAACAAATTTTAAGAAATGTTCATTATATTTATATCCATTCTATTTTTTTTTAATGATTTGTACAATTTTCATTGCAATTAATATTATATTCTAATTAATATTTTCTGATTAATTAAACTTATGTAAAATAAAATTAATTCTCTAGTCCCATAGATTATTTATTAAATTTTCTTTATTATTACAAAAATGTTTTTGAAAAGTCACATTGTTTTAAAGTTTTGTAAAGTATTTTAATTAAAAATATTTAATTCAAATATATATATATATATATATATATATATATATAAAGTCTAAAGTACAAATATACGAAAAACAAAAATCATTTGTTGAAATAAACGATTAATCATAAAAATTTACTCACTTAAAAATACTCATATTTGCTTTCAGTCTTGCATTTAAAAATTTATTTAAAAACAGATTAAAAATATTTTATTGCATAACTTAAGATTTCTTCTTTTAGAAATATGATTTTATCACTCAAAGTAAGAATATTCATATTTAAAAGTTTTAAATAAAGCATATGTCGTACAAATTATGTACTCAAATTTGTTTTTCGGTCCCGCTAAAATTATTATAAATGTAAGTACTAATTTATAAACAATGTAGTAAATGTATGTTGAGATTGTAACTGGAAAAATCATAACTACTTTTTCATATTACACATTTTCATTTATTTCAAGCACATACGTTGACGGCGAACAGGGGTATAGGAAAATTGTCTAAGCCGTTCGACAAATTTTTCAATTTTGTCAAAAAGTATCAAAAAGTAGGTGTATGTGGCACTTTAATGAAAAAATAAATAAATAATGATAATAATAAATATAATTTTATTACGATATCTATCTATCTATCTATATATATCATACTGCGTTATAAAAACCTTCTAGAGATTAAAATGTTTTTTCCCCCTTGCTTCAGATAAAACAAAAGTTAAAAGTTACCATGAACATTAGCTTATATATACAGTCGAACTTTGTTAACATGAATCTCAAAGGGAATAAAAAATTTGTCATGTTATCAGTAGTTCATGCTATTAGTAATTAATCTTCATTTTGGCGGGGATTGTGGAAATAGTTCATGTTAAAAGTAATTCACTTTAACAGTGTTCATGTTAACGAGGTTCGACTGTATATATATATATATATATATATATATATATATATATATATATATTCTATTTAACTTTGATTTAAAAATCAGTGTTTTGTATAATATATACATATATATTGCTTGTTTCATTAGCGTATACGTAAGCCAAATTGGGTGAAACATCGCCAAATATAATAAACCTACAGTAGCCATCTATCTCATGGGAACAGAAGGTAAAGTGTCTATTTCCGACCCTCCATCACTTGGCATGAGAATGCCAATAAAACAAATTTTTTTATGCTCATTTTAAAAAACTTTTTATAGGAAGGGGGTAAAAAGGCGTCAAAACGGTCGCGATAGGGTTGACGTTACTCAAGAAAAACTGTCACGTGACCGTAGGTGCCCCTTTCTCCCGTGCACACGTCAGGGCGCGTGCCTCGAAGGCCTTTTTGCATCTGCGCCACACAGAGGGTAATAAAAGAAACGTGCACGATTTGTCAAACAAATAGGCGTGAAAATTATTCTAGGGCATGATTTTGATTACTATATGTGGTAATTCTAATTGTCAGAGTTATTCGTAATCATGAGCCTCAAAGCAAATTACTCATGACATTCATTTTGCCTCATAAAATCCAGAGTCAACAATTATCCATTAACAGATAATTTTTATTGCATAATATTTACTTAAAAGTTAAACGCTTTCGCCGTATAATAGTGGTGCATTTTACAGTAAATCATAATCGAAAAGCACAAATGGTGTGAAAAAATAAAATTAAAAATAAATGAAAACACTGTATAAATTAAGTATTTAAGTATAAACTGTTGAGAAAATATAAGATAGAAATATAATTTTATGTTTAAACATGACTTCATTTATACCTTTACAGTATTATACTACATTCTGCTAATTGTAAAATTCAATAATTCAATATAAATTGTCAAATAGTATTACTCATCTATTAAAGTACAAAAAGAATAATAATTCAAAAATTATTCTGACGATAAAGAGACAAATAGTAAAATTTTAATAAGTTCAATAAGTTTACAGTTTGGAGAATTGCATTTCTATCATATTGTTTAAGTAATTATTAATGTTTATTAAATATATATATGCTAATTTTAATCAAATAAATGTCGGTTCCCAAAAATATATTTCTTTGATAAAAATAAATAAATAAAATAAAAAGTAGATTTTCCTTTAAAAGGAATTAAATAAACAAAAAATAAATAAATTTTAATTAAATTTACTACATGACCGTTTTTTCCGATTAATGCAATAAACTAAACTAACTAACTAAATAAATAAACATTTCTACCTTCTCACCCCCCCCCCCTAAAAGAAAAATATAAATAAATAAATAAATAAAATAAAAAAAGAACTTTTGCGATACTGATTATTATTAATATTTTTTCCCCTTTTCTTTTATTTTACTTTGAAAAAAAAAAAAAAAAAAAAAAAAAAAAAGATTTTGATTAAATTCTAGCAAAAGCAGAATTTAGTTTAGTACGGAGGACTATTAGTTTTTATTTTTCAAATTATAACATCGCTTTCAAATTATTCAATTATATTTTCGATAAATTTTTGATTTCGATAAATGTCCAACTATCGTAAAACTGGTATAAAAATAAATAATAATAATGATAGTGATGATAATAATAATAATAAAATAATAAATTATATACAGAATTTAAGGAAAATATAAAATTAGTAATAACGATTTTTCTTTCCGTTCCAAAACAAACATTTCAAAATTTTAATTTATTCCAAAACACTATCATTACCTTACCTTTTTTCAGATCACCTTATTTTAGTAAAATTTTCTCCAATATGTAATTACAATTAAAACGGAAAGAAAACATCCTTCAAGAAAAGTGATATGAAAAAGGGCGGGTACTGACAGTGCTCCGTAACGAACTATGAATTGAAACATTAGAGGGAACAAGAGTGAAAGAGTTTCCGTCAAGGCGAAATTTTTACACCACTATTTTTTATTAATAATTTCTATCATATTTTAGAGTATTTTTTAAGATTGAATATGACAGAAATTAGTGATAAAAAAATAGTGGTGTATGAGTTCAGCCTTGAAACGGAAACTCTAGTGCCTTTGGGAGGAAATGAAGTTTATGCTCTTATAACAATACATATTTAATAATTATATGTAGCTCTTTACACGCTTTCTTTTGAATGCATCTAATTTTCTTTATCTCGGAAATCGTAATGAAATAGATGACCTTGAAATTTATAAAGAATAGAAAAAGCTTATTTTCCCCCCTCTCAATTAAAAAAAAAAAAAAAAAAAAAAAATTACACTGTGTCAAAAAATTAATTTTTTTTTTCCTTTCTTTCTTCGAAGGCTTAAGAAAAGCGTATTTTCTCTTTAAAAAAAAAAAAAAAAAAAAAATACAATATTTCTCTAACGTGGACCAGTTAAAATTATTTTTTGTAGAAACAGTACGATAGCGACTTAATAAAAAAAAAGAGGATAAAAAAATAGTACATAAGCTTTGTCTAAGCACGCGGACTGACTCAGTTCAATAATCTATTAAAAAAAAAAAAAAAATGACGGCATTTGTCTAATGAGATTATTTTACAGAAGAATTTATTTTTAAAAGTTGCATTTTTATAACCTTAGCATACGTCATTTTAAGCCTCACAATACTTTAAAGATATAAACAAAATATGAACTTATCATAAATTGACTAAAAAATGCAATAATAATAAAACGTATAATCAAAATAGGTATTAGGTTTATTTATTTTATTTTATTTTTTACAAAAAATTATGCCAAAATAAATTAAAAATAAATAAATAAATAAAATAAAAAAAAAAAAAAGACATCTCCAATATGACGGCAAAAAAAAAAAAAAAAAAAAGTCGGCATAGGAGTCCTATACTAAAGCTGTCCTGCCTGGGGAAGTAAGAAAACTGGGTCGTCAAATATGAATTTTATTTTTAAACTTTTCTTTGAATGATTTGGTTTAACTATCATTAGCGTGTAATTCCGCAAAAACTCATGATGAATTGTTTCAGATGAGTTAAAATTTAAATTGGATGGTGAAATTGGTATAAGTCTTATAAGTTTCAAATTTTAAAGGTAAAGAAAGAAAGAAATTCCAAAAATTTCGCAAGGGTTTGCTAGTATAATTAATAAGATTTTTATTCAAAATTTTAAGCATATAAAAAAACAATATCTAAACGATATTTCATAAAATATTCGAATAAAAATTTTGGAAAATTCAGCCGGTGAGTTCTTGTTTCCAAAGGCCCTTAGCGGTGGGCACGAGATAAGTGGTGGACACGAGATCCCAAAAACTAATGCACCAGTCTTATTGAAATTTAACACTTCTACAAAATAGAATTGACAAGTGCCTCAACGAAGGAAGGAATTGTAAAAATTATCTAGTGTGTCATTCATACGATTTTCTCTTACACTGTATTTAAAGATACATTGCCTATTAAGTCGTAAGACCAATAAAGTATGATAATAAAGTTGAATCTACTTTAGAAATAATTTAAAATAGGTTTGGGAACATATTACTTACAAACTTTTAATAAACACCATAAAATGCAATAAACCCGCAACAGTTGTTTCGGGTCGAAAAAACACACGACCCTTCATCAGGCGAATAAAGTAAGCACGAGTGCTGCAGTCAAAGCGGCAACGCACAAAATCGTTTAAAATGAAAAGAAAAACTTTATAAAGTAGAAAGTAAATATAACAACTGGTGTGAGTAGAATTGTACAAAAAAACAAGAAAATAAATAAACGAGTGAGATTAACCATATAACTTAAAGTTAACCATATAACTTAATAGTTTGTTGTTATATGGTTATATTGTACAAGAAAACAAGAAAATAAATAAATGAGTGAGATTAATCATATAACAACATACTATTAAGTTATATGGTTAACTTTAAGTTATATGGTTAATCTCACTCGTTTATTTATTTTCTTGTTTTCTTGTACAATTCTACTCACACCAGTAGTTATATTTACTTTCTACTTTAGAAAGTTTTTGTTTTCATTTTAAACGATTTTGTGCGTTCCCGCTTTGACTGCAGCACTCGTGCTTACTTTATTCGCCTGATGAAGGGTCGTGTGTTAATTCGACCCGAAACAATTGTTGCGAGTTTATTGCATTTTATGGTGTTTATTCAAAGTTTGTAAGTAATATTTTTTACAGCGCCAGTTTTGTGGTGCTTTTTTATTAAAGGTTTAGGAACAGTTTTATTTCATATATAATTAATTCTGTTTGAGAGGACTACTACTCCATTCAACTCCCCTCCCCCATTCAATTAAAATTTCTGCAAAAACAAAATGGCTGTTATTAATTTTTTTTCAAACTTGCCAATCTTAATCAAATTTTTCAAGTGGCAACCTAATACGAACACCAAATTACAAAATTTGAATTTCCTACAATTATTTGATTTTAAGTTATGCTGATAAGAGTTAATGAATACAGATCAACCGCTAAAAATTGAACTTTTGTATTCAGGTAACCACAAAACGTCATATTATAGAAAGAAAAAAAAATTGAAAATAGAAATTTAAAAAGTACTTTGTTTACAGCATGGGTATGAAAAATTAATCTTCTTTCCTGGGCAGTGTTCGTCGATGTAGTAAAATGTAGGAAAGCATTTCCATGAATACCATTCAATAGAAAAGAACGTTTAGCTTAATTTTGCGTATCTCTGTATATTGTCTATAAACTATATGCGCACCCCATTGTGTACTTAAGTTTAGTGTTATATGGAAAAAAAAAACACCTTAACATAAAATGAAATACTCTTAAAGCAATTTCCAAGTATAGCCTCAATATATCTAAATTCTTCGCGTAGCCCTGTAAAGTAATGAATAATTTCCATATTACAATCTACACAAATATACTTTTATGCATGCAAGAAATATGCTCATTCTATTTTGTTTAAGACAGGTTATAAATGTTATGCTGTTCATAACAGAAATTTCCTCATAGACGTAATGTATTTGAATTCTCTGGAGTGTCCCTGTATTCAAACAATTTGCTTGATCTCAACATAAAGTTTAGTGTAGTATCCCTGATACATATTTAATATACCGAGTTTGGAATTTCTTTTGCCATTTGTTCCTGAGATATGTTGACAGTAGAGACACAGACATACAGACCAACCGTTAAAAACATGTTTTTCGGATTCAGGGGACCTCAAAATTTGTAAATATAACGAAAGCTCAATTTCAAAAATTTAATTAAAAAAAAATCTCTATTACATGCATGTTTAAGAGAAAGTAAGAATTGAAATTTGAATATTTGGCAAAGTTGTATGCAAAAACAACACAATTTTCTGTACTTTTACCATCCGCATAGCCTTATAAAAATATTTGTAATAAAAAAAAAAGAATATGAAAGAAAAATAAAAAGTGAAAATGAAAAATACATTGTCCAAACATCAGTGACTTGTAATTTCAATAAAATCGGTGCGTTGGTTTTGGGAAATCGTGTCTACTGCATTTCTAATGAGTCATCGGAATCCAGGACCCACCATCTAAATTTTCCAAATTTTATAAAACACTAGCAAAAGTTTGCGAAATTTTCGCAGTTTATTTTTATTTACTTATTTTTTATTTACCTTTAAAATTTGAAACCTATAAGGCTTTTACCAATTTCTTCACCCAATATAAATTTTAATTCATCAGAAGCCAAATTGTTATTAGTTTTTCTTTCATTCTTTTCTTTTCTTTCTTACTTTTTCGAAGGGGGGGGGATGAAACGCTAATAATAGTTAACTTAAAATCATACAAAATAAAACTCGTGTTTGACGATCTAGTTTTCACACTTCCCCTGGCAGGACATCTTTACTATAGGATCCCTATGACGACTTTTAAATTTTTGTCGCTATGTTGGCGATGCCTTTTAATTTATTTTTTAATTTATTCGTTTTGGCATAATTTTTTGTTAAAAAAAAAAAAAAAAAAAAAAAAAAAAAAGTACCTATTTTGATTATATTTCTTATTGTTGCGTTTTTTAGTCGATTTATGACACAAAGGTTCATATTTTGTTTATATCTTTAACGTACTGCTAGGTTTAAAACGACACTTGCAAAGATTGTAAAGATGCAAATTTCAAAAATCAAATTTTCTACAAAATTATCTCATCAGACAAATGCCGTCTTTTTTTTTTTTTTTTTTTTTTAATTATTAGATCACTGAACTGAGTCCGCATGCTTAAATATGGCTTATGTACATTTTTTTTCTTTTTATCCTCGCTTCATTTATTGTTACTATCGTATCGTTTCTACAAAATATAATCGTAACTGGTCCCCGTTAGAGAAATATTATATAGATTATTTATATGTTGTTCTTTTATATGCTCAAAATTTTGAATAATTTTTTTTTATTATTTATTTATCAACAAAAGAAAATAGAGAAAATATACTTTATTTTAGCCTTCGAAAACCATACCCCTTAATGGTTTGTTTTTTATAACACTGACTGTTTTTATTCATTGTGGTAAAAAAAAAAAAAAAAAAAAGAAAAAGTTGCTTTTTGGAATCTTTAATATTAAACAAAATACTTATATTAAAAATGCTTTTTTTTTTCCATATGAAATGATACTGAAAATCCTACAATTCCGAATTGTAACGTTAGACTTTTTACAAAACACAAACTGCATAGTTTTATATAACAAACTGCAGTTCAAAATTTAAACGGTACTTACATTTTAAACATAACCAGTCTATTTTTAGTACATTAAAATATTATATGTTTACTATTATACAAATGTGTTTACTACAACTAATATCGCCTGCTGGTTTAAACAAATTTTTTTAAGTAAGCATTTAAATAATAAATATGGAAATTCAAAAATTTGCGTGCAAACATTTTTTTTAAATAAATGTACTTTATCCTTAAAATAAATAAATAAATAAATAAATAATGGGATATTAACAAACATTTTTACTTATAGGACGATGCATATCCCTAAAATCTTCTCTATATATTTGCCTCAGCTTCTTAATCTATCTGATTAAAATTTTCCTTAGTATTTCAATAGAAAAAAAAAAAAAAAAAAAAAACTGTCTATACCGAAACAAACAAACAAACAAAAAAATAGATTGACAAATATATTTCAGACGATAAATAAATAAATAGGGAAAAATAAATCCAGAAAATAAGCTAAATCACGAGAAATTATATTGCATTTAAAATAATTGCACATAAGATTTAACAACATTCTTGTAAAGGAATTTTAAATCAAACGATTACGTGTATAAAATAAAAATGTATAAAAATAAAGATATTTCTGCTGCCTTCTATATCGCATATGCGACTTTTTTTTTTTTTTTTCTCAAATCCACATTAACTGTACCTTTTGAACGATAAGTCTCTCCCGTTATTACAAACTGTCTAGAAACGTACAACAAACTTCATGCTTGCATATTAATATATAGATAATAATATTTTAAAGCTTTATTGATAAGGATCAGTTTAGTCAATTAAATTCTTCAAAGATAATTTATTAAAATAATAATAGTAAATTTTATATAAAGTATTATTGATATTTTTCAAGTGTGTTAAGGGCATTCTACTTATCGTCGCCGGAAACCAAAGTCAATGTTACTTCATGGAAAAATTCGCCCCATTTTAACTCATTAACCAGTACAGAATTTAAAATTCCGTTTTCACATTCAGAAAATTCCCAAATATTAAATTACTCATCGTTTTCTCAAAATTGATTTTTATTTTTAAATATTGTATTTTAAAACTGTAAAATGTAAAATATACATAAAAACGGAACAACAACAACAAAAAAAAAAAAAAAAAAAATGTATTAGTTAATAAGTTATAATGGGGCAAAATGTCCTATAAAATAACATGGGCCTTTGCTTCCGACGACGATAAGTAAAGAGTTCCTTTAAATTTGTAAGCTGACTTAAAAATAGCTCGCTGAAATTTCAAACGCATGCATAATTTAGCATCGAACTTATCTTCAGAAAATGTAATTCTGAAAAAATAATAAAAGTTATTTTTAGACAATTATTATAAATGAGGTGGTGCGGCGGTATAAGGGTTAAGGTCAATTGACTAATTGGAATGCTCTTTCTCTCTGTGTGCGTATGGGTGTACTTTTAAAGGGGGGATTTTGCCTGTATTTATGGGAGTTTCGGAGTAAACCAGGGTAAAAAAAAACCGGCACTACTCGTCTACGATCTTCAAAAGCAGAACATCTCGGCCGCTGGTAGAGATACTAAGTGTGAAAGCAAAAGAAATGTATTAAGTTTGTAAATATTTTTTTATTATTATACCTCGCACGAATTCCATATCTGATATTAAAATATAATTTAAACACAATTAAAACAGTTGTATTTATTCGTATACATTTCATAGCAGAATTATATCGTGTTTTAATATTTTTAATTTACATCAATGTTTTAAATGAGCTTTCCAGCATAAGTGCTTGGATTTCAAATTCTTAATACTTGTATTAACTGGCATAAATACAAGTTAGTTTCCTTTAGAAAGCCCCCTCCCTCCCACGAAGAATATTTCCCACTTGTACTAGGAGCAAATATTTTAAATTGGCCTTATGCCCAAATTATAAACACCAAATGTACTTGTATTAACATTTTCATGCAAGCTTCCATTCGTAAGCTTGATTAAACACAAATTTTTAATAAATTATTTAGGCTTTTGGGTTTATTCCTGCTTGAAAATAATATATGTATTGTATACATTTTTTTTTATAGATTGACCAAAATTATTTTTACGAGAGCAAAAAGTGATGAGACCAGGATTTGAACATGCGGTCTCAAAGTTACTTCTCAATATTCTGTTAGATTAACTATTTATAGCGATATATGATACGCCTAATTCACTTATATGAAAGTTGAAAATCTTTTTCTTTTAAACTGTTCTGAGAACATAGACACAGTCCTATGGATGAAGAGCGTTTGGACGTTAACCTAAAATCTTGTGCTTGTATACTGGCCTGATAATCTGTTCCTCTCTTGTAAAATTTAATTTGGCCAATCTGTCAAAAACCTATTGTAAAATGGTCAAAATTATTATATTAATTAATCTGTATGGAATTTTTCATTATTTATAGGTTTACATTAGAGAATTGTAAGACATTATTGTGGATGACGCAATAAAATGTAAGCTTATAAATCTGCATACTATAAAAAATAAAAAATAAAAAAATGTGTAAAAACAGCACAATTAATTTCCATATAATGTTTTTTCATGCAAACTTTTCTTTTCTTTCTTTCTTTTTCTTTTTCTTTTCTTTTCTTTTTTTCTTTTTTTTTTTATTTTTTTTAGTATAATTAAAGATGCACAAATTTTAGAGTTCTGATAGTGAAAGTTACTAAACTTAATATTTAAACTAAAATTAAAGATCTATTAATCTTAGCAACTGTAGCACTCAAATCAAATCTCCTATCAAGGCAGATTTTTAATTAATATGTCAAATATCCTTATTTTATAGTTAATTTAATTTCACAAATAAAGTAAAAAAAAAAAAAAAAACTTATTTTCAAAGTGAAGCGTTTTCAGAAAACAATCAACGTTATACGAAACAAAATGTAACGTCTTACAATGTAGTTATTTTCCTTGTAAAACTCAGGTATTCTTTTAAATCTAGGCTAATTATAAATATTTAAACTTAAAAACTTCTTCACACACCGTAAAACCTTTGTTATAATATACCTATTAGTTTTTATAAATACTATTTCAGTCGTTTAACAAATGACTCCCAAATACGGAATTTTCAAACAAAATTAATTCATGAAATCTGCGTAGTTTTCAAACCGAACCTGTAAAACTTGTTTTTCCTTCATATCACTATCCTGTGCAAATAGAAAATATTTCAGCGATGAATCCACGAGGCATTGGATAGAGACAGCACCGACAGAGCAAAACAGACGGGGAGACTGATTCTTTTTGTGTGCGTTTATACACGTGCATGATAGAGGGGAAGAAGTTTTATAATTGATCTTGTTAAATTCAAAAACCTTGTTAATAAGATTAAAAATAATTTCCTCATAATAACAATCTTTTTTTTTTTTTTTTTTTTTTTTTTTTTTTAACTACAAGTCAACTTCATAGAGACACTCTTTTATTATTATAGATTATTATTATTTTCAAAAATAAAGAAAATTTAGATTAAAAATTTCAGGGAGGACATATTCTCTTACACATTCTAAAAAAAAAAAAAAAAAAAAAATCTGGAGTGACTCCACTCGACTTTCCGAACATTGAGTAATTAATAGTGTTGTAGATAAAGTAAAGAAAGAGGAGTTGTTAAACAAACAAAAGACAGAAAAACATAATAGAGTGTTTGAGTATTTTTCTCCATATATTACACGATGTTTTATTTAACGCTACTGAACTTTGAGCCCATAGATCATAATGATAAAGAATTTTTCGCTGTGTCCCTGTAAAACCTATAAATGCTAGATTCACCAAAATGCTTATAGTTAGTGCAACAGTGATTTATAATATTCATATAAATTTTCAGCTCAATTTAAGGCGTTTAGATGCTATCGCACATTTAAAAATTTGGTCCCATAGGCCATAATGATGAAAATTATTTTTCTTTGTGTCCCTGTAAAAAAACTGAAAGTGCTAAATTCACCAAAATCTATACAGTTGGTGCAACTGTAACCTATAACATTGTAAAAATTTTTGCTCAGATTAATAAGGCGTTTAGACGCTATCACACTTTTAAAAATTTGGCTCCATAGGCCATAATGATAAAGAATTTTTCTTTGTATCTCTGTAAAAAAACTATAAGTGCTAGATTCTCCAAAATCTATACAGATTGCGTATTTGTGACCTATAATATGTGTATAAATATTTTGCTCAATTGAATAAGGCGTTTAGATGCTATTGCACTTTTAAGATTTTGGTCCCATAGGCCATAAAGATAAATAATTTTTCTTGGTGTCCTTGTAAAAAAACTATAAGTGCTAGATTCATCAAAATCAATAGGGTTCGTGCTATGATGACTTGCAACATGCGTACCAACTTACAGCTCATTCAAGCAAAGCGTTTAGACGCTAGCGTGTTCACTCACACACATACACACACATACATACACACATACATACATCATGATAAAAATAGTGAAAACGGACTCAGGGGACCTCGGAACGTATAGAAACATCAAAATCTCAAATTCGGATTTTTGATGTGATTACAATACTTTCCTCACTATAGTGTTCGGAAAGTAAAAAAAGAGAGAGAGAGAGAGAGAAAATTAATTTTTAAACAGCATTCAAAGAATTTCTGAAGGATTTATTTTATTTTATTTTTCAAAATAAGTATTTACTGCCCTTAATGTGAAAACTTTCCAATTCTTTTAAATATTTTCTATCTGAATAATACCATAGAAGATCTTTATAGCACAAACTTAAAAACACAAGATTGTGCGTCATATAAAATTTTCCATTATATACATCACGTTTCACACATCATTAAACTTAAATCGTAAACACGGCCAAATATGTCTGAAATATATCAAAATAGAGTAGGATATTTTTAAGTTACAGTCGGCAGCAAAATTATTGAAGAGCTAGCAATAATTCGTATTTAGGAGAATAATTCGACAAATAATTCGTATTTGTCGTGTCATAATCTTAGTCTTTATGCTGTTTGTAAAAAAGTAAGTTGTTGATAAAAAAATTAGCGATCAAACTAAAAAAAAAACTGAAAAATATATGAAAAATATGGATGTGTGCTTCAGTAATTTTGCTGCCGTCTGTACATTCCTTATAATGACAGTTAGATATATCAGAAATTCATTTGTTAAATTTACCTTATAAACATACTCCAGATATGCGTGTATCATACCATTAATTATATTACTCACTATATATATATAAGGTATTAATATTTTTTTTAATTAAAAAACTGTGAATTAAGGAGATAAAGAACATGGTAATGTATCTTTCTTAGTCCTCTACAGAGTAACACTTTTTTGCAACGTGAGAACTGAGGATGCAAATATTTCTTAACTGTGAAATTCACTGTTTATGCCTGAGAAATTGGGCATTATTTAAAAGAAAAAAAAACTCTCTCTCTATATATATATATTATTAAAATATGGTTACAATCTACTAGGTCATTCCATATCAAACATAAATAAATAAATAATAAAAAATATTTTTTTAAACCTTTAAGATTTATATTTGAAAATATTTTGTAGGCTAACTCGTGACTGAGGGCCATAGAGGAGAGATGGCCAGTCTAAATATTTTCTAAACTTGATCACAGGTGGCAACATAAATTTTGTTCGTAGGATATAGTTCAATGAGTTCGTTCATTATGACGTGCAGCTGTGTTTTTCGATCATAAAAATTAAGTGAAATTTTAATGTTTATTTAATTTAGTTATTGAATATTTTTACTGAGTTAGGCATGTGAATATTTTACAATAAGTACGTTATTTTTATTTTTTAGGGCTTTTAAGGTTTCTTATACAAAATGTAATCCAATTTTTGCTTCTAAGCCTACAGTCGGTAACAAAAGTCTCCGAACACTAGCAAAAATTCCTATGTAAAAAAAGTACACTTAATACAGTTTTGTTAAATAAATCCTTGTCGAATCCTGTTCTTAGTCAGTCTAAAAATAGGATTCGACCAGGATTTATTTAACAAAACTGTATTAAGTGTACCTTTTTTATATAGGAATTTTTGCTAGTGTTCGGAGACTTTTGTTACCGACTGTACAACAAAAACGTACAATGGTGGGAGACTATTTAAATTGGGTAGAGACCCTGTTCTTCAATTTCAAGAGAGATGGCCGCATCAAATCGAGGAGAGATGGCCACATTTAAAACATCAAAAATTCATAATGTACCATCACCAACAAAAGTACTTCATGATATTGCACCAGTTACTGATGTAACCATGACCAAAAAAAAAAAAAAAAAAAAAAAAAAAAGTTAGAAAGCATTCCAATCGTATTTCTGACACGTTATAATGACAAACAGGTAGCTATGGTTTTGACATGAACAGAAAATATTGAAAAATTTCATAAACGTCCATCCCAGAATAAGACAAAGTTGATAAGAAAAGTTTAACGTAGAAAAAAAATCTAAAATAAACGAAAGAAAAATAAAAGATACTTCCATCAGCAAAGAAGATGAAATACGTTTGAAAATATCAAAATTAACAGATACCGAGATAATAGAATTTGACGAGGATGACTGTGTTGGTTGTGAAAAAGAATACAATACTACTACCAAAACAAAATACTGGATAAAATGCATAAGGTACTTGAAGTGGTTCCATGAAACATGTACAAATTATACAGACAAAAATGAGATAAAATTTTACGAAAAGTGAAAGATCGAAATTATACTTTAAATTCTGTTTATTCTAATTTCATACACTCATTCTCTACAATATAATTCCATTTTTACAAATTGCAGTATGCTCCTCGACTAGAAGGAGAGATGGCCATTTACCATTTTAACTTCAAAGCATGTTTACCCCTTTTTGTCCTCAACATTTAATTATATTTTGCCCAAATTATGATGAGTATATGTATAAGAAATTTAAATATGCATAAGTATTTCTTATATTTGCATTTAAAAAAAAAAAATTCAATCTTTGACAACTATAGCCATCTATCCCAGACTTATCTATATTTATTCAATTTATAAATATGAGAAAAAAACAAAACTTTTCTTTTTTCGGTTATTAATTTATAACATGTAATGAAGCCAAACTTTTATAATTGGCAACAATTTTACCATTTTTATTGTACAGTCGGTAACAAAAGTGTCCGAACACTAGCAAAAATTCCTATGTAAAAAAATTACACTTAATACTGTTTTTCTAAATAAATCCTTGTCGAATCCTGTTCTTAGTCAGTCTAAGAACAGGATTCAACAAGGATTTATTTAGAAAAACTGTATTAAGCGTACCTTTTTACATAGGAATTTTTGCTAGTGTTCGGACACTTTTGTTACCGACTGTACGTTAAAAATTACTCGGCATACACAGCTCAGATGGGTGTTTCACTCTTCAGCCTTTACTTTCTGTAAGCTAATATGCAAAATGGCTATGGTATTAATGAAATATTTATTAATTTATTTATAAATTTTTAATGATAAAAAAATTAAAAATCTTAAAAACACGTGATTTAATTTTTTAAAGACTACTTATATGACAACTTGCGTAACGAAATAATAATGGGTTCTTTTGGAAATAAATTTTTATTCTATCATGTATCTGAAATTTGCTTTGTATAAAAAGTGTACCTGTAAAATCATTGGATAATATTTGCATTCAATTCGTAATAGTTTTTGTAATTTTTTTGCTACAAATAAATATGCAAACAATTTAATATCATGTAATAAAACTGTTTATATATATATATATATATATATACTTACATATACGACTTTAATACAAAGGTTAATTTCCTGAAAAAGAGAACGAAAACCATTTTTTAATTTAAAATATTAAAAAGTTGATTTTTTTTTAATGCTTTAAAATTTGGTTTTAAAGACGTAAAATACAGAAACTGAAACAAGAACTTTTTTGCACATTATAGCTTTAAAATGAAATTAAAAATTAAAAAATCAATTTTTGGAAAACAAAAAGCACATCAAACGGTTCCGAATTTTCTGAATGGGAAAACAGAAGTTAAAATTATATTCTAATCAATGAGTAATTGGGCATCAAATTTTATCCATAGAATAACAGTGGATTCGGCTGCTCATGAAAAACAGCGAGGAGTCCCCATTAAAGATATACGGTATTAGGTGTACGTTCTTCTAACGGTAAAAAATATTAAAAGTGTAATTATTTATTTATTTATTTTTATATGTAATAAAAAATTTTAACCTATACAGCACAGAATGTTTCAGTTATGCTGCTAAGAGCTTACTATCTTTATAATCTTAAAACATTTAAGGCATGATTTCTGATATCTTTCGGAAACGTTCGCAGATTTTGACGTTCTGTTTGTTAAATGACTGTAACTTTTCTGATACGTTTTCGTTTTTCTTGATACGATCGGGAATATTTCTACGATCTATAGTTATGTTTCTAAAAGCTTACAATCTTTCATAATCGTAAAGCATATGAGGCATGCTTCCTAATATCTTTCTATAACATTCACAGTTTTAAATGTTGTATCTGTTAAGTGAAACTTTTCTGCTATGTCTTTTGTTTTTCTTGTTACGATCGCGGACATTTCTTCATTCTACAGTTGTGTTGCTGAAAGCTTACAACCTTTCATAATCGTAAAAGATTTCAGGCATGCTTCCTCATATCTCTTTGAAACGTTCATAATTTTGCATGTTTTGTCTGTTAAACGACTGTAACTTTCTGCTACGTTTTCGTTTTTCTTGTTACGATTGCGGGCATTTCTACGATCTACAGTTATGTTGCAGAAAGCTTACAATCTTTCATAATCTTAAAACATTTAAGGTATGATTTCTGATATCTTTCGGAAACGATCACAGTTTTTGATTTTCTGTTTGTTAAATGACTGTAACTTTTCTGATACGTTTTCGTTTTTTTTTTTGTTACGATCGGGAATATTTCTACAATCTACAGTTATGTTTCTAAAAGCTTACAATATTTCATAATCGTAAAACGAATCAGGCTTCTTAATATCATTCTGAAACGTTCACAATTTTGAATGTTGTATCTGTTAAGTGAAACTTTTCTGCTTCGTTCCTGTTCTTCTTGTCACGATCGTGGACATTTCTATATTTTACAGTTACTTTGTAAAAAGCTTACAAACTTTCATAATCGTAAACATTTAAGGCATGCTTCCTCGTATCGCTTTGAAACGTTTACATTTTTGCAAATTATGTCTGTTAAATGACTGTAACTTTTCTGCTACGTGTTCGTTTTTCTTGTTACGATCGCGGACATTTCTATGATCTACATTTACGTTGCAAAAAGCTTACAGTCTTTCATAATCGTAAAACATATCAGGCATGCTTCCTGATACCTTTCTGAAGCGTTCACAGTTTTGTATGTTCTATCTGTTAAGTGAAACATTTCTGGTACATTTCTGTTTTTCTTATTGTAATCATGGATATTTTTACGTTTGTGAAAGGGTCTGAGTGCAAACTGAGAGTGCCGTAACGCTTCTGAAACATTAAAAATGTTTGAATGTTATATAACACTTATATTTCTGTAACATTCTGGCGTGTTGTTAGGGAGGTTAGCCTAACAAAAATCTGGGAATGAATGAAGGAATGATTAATGAACAAAACCCACTTTCACTTTCTAAGAATTACAAGTACTAAAAAGGCATAAAAAAATAAAAAGTGTGCGATATTAGGCACCCCTATGTAGCTTGGCAATATCAATACAATGCCATCCGAAATCGTCGAGCAAATTCCTATGTAAAAAAAGTACACTTCATAAGGTTTCGTTAAATAAACCCTTATCGAATCCTGTTCTCAGTCAGTGTAAGAACATGATTCGATAAGGATTTATTTAACAAAACCGTATGAAGTGTACTTTTTTTGCACAGGAATTTCCGCTAGTGTTTGGACACTTTTGTTACCGACAGTACACTTATGATGAATCATCTTTCATTCCTTCTCGTACAAACAAACTTAACCTGTTACCGCCCAGTGATCCATTTATAGATAGCTAGTATATTTGTAACTCCTCCTACAGGAGTAACATTAAATTTAGGGTGTAATATTAATTTTAAGTTACAATTACAATATTTGCATTTATGTATAATATGTGCCATACATTTAAATGTACTATGTACATTACTAACAGTATTATTATTTGCATCATCCTTTTGTAAGATAAAAATTAACGCATTAAAACTTAAAATATATATATATCTATATCTATCTATCTATCTATATATATATATATATATATATATATATATATATATATAATTCAAATGAAACGCTCATATGCGGGTTTTACGTTGAAGACTATTTAAAAAAGCGGGAATTACTGGGCAGTGCTACCAGATTGAAGTAATGTTTTATGTTTTATTCAATATCTACCACTAAATTTTTATTGTAACGGTTGCCTAATGATTTCGAAGACATCTTGCAAAGGAGACTTCAAAATGATTCGGCAGCCGATATAATTAAAATTTAGTGGCGGATACTGAATAAAAAATTTCCTCAATCTGGCTGCACTGTTAGTGGGTTAATATTTAGATTCCATTTATGTATAAAGCAATAAATTTTTGTCAGATCAACTTGTTTCTCATTGAAGAACGTTATTTCTGAAAATGGGAATCTTTTTATATTGAGTATTATTTCTTTCTTTCTTTCATTTTTTTTTTTTTTTTCTTTTTTCTGGGTTTAACATATTTGAAAGAAAAAAAAATACTAACAGACATTTGTACATCTCAAAAAGGATTAAAATTTGTCTTTTCTAAATACAAATTCTAGTTGAACAGTTCTTGCAATGACAAAAGTATCAAATTTCCCATTTCACCTTCACATATACTTTGTACTTACCTGCTGTTTCAATACATATCACACTAGAAAACTAGATAATAATCAGTTTGATTGTTCGAAAAAGACCCTTTGAATCCAGTAAAATGTACCCCTTTTATACAGGATTAAAATTCGATTTTTTTTTCAATACGACTTGTACGCTTCTTCAATGCTTTAAAAACTACCGGCAGTTTTCTGTATCTGTGATACTGTCCTCAAAATAGGGTATAAAGGAGTCTGTTTTAAGGGGAAAAAGGGGGAATCTGCCGAGGTTACATAATCCGCATGTAATAGAGGAGGGGTTGTTGAAAGTAGGAAATGGGCTCTTTTGAATTTGTCAGAAGTTAAAACATTCTGAATTGAACATTCACAATTCTTTTCAAAATTATTAATAGTAATAATTATAATAGAATGAATGTAATAATCATAACAGTAATATTGAGCGTAATTCTGAAATAAATTTATAAGTGATATACAGTAGAATAAAAGTCTGTTAAAAAAAACAGAAAATTTCTGTAAAAATAGAAAATATTTCCACATAAAGTTTATGTTTTCTAAAACTACAGAAATTTAGCTTAAAATTACATCTGAATCATTACATCTGAATCTGTCGAAAAGAAACATTTTTTCTGTAACCAGATAAAATCTGTAATGATTGATACAAATTTCAGCATGCAAAATAGTTGCATATTTTATCTGTTTTGCATACAGAAAAATTGGTATCAAAGCAGGATTGAGAAGTGCTAAGTAGCAGTGTTTGCTACTTTTTTATTCAATAGTCACCAATAATTTTAAGAAGTGATATTTGATATACGAAAAATGCAATACGAAAACTTTTACGATGTGAACCACGGAAAAAAAAACCGGTTGTGTAGAAAATTCTCTGCATTTTTATTTATTTATTTATTTATTTATTTTTTACAGTGCACTACATACTAAATAACATTCTAGCTCAATCAAAATAGAACTTTTAATTTAGTTAATTAATTAATTTATTCATTTATTGCGAATTACATAGTAGATTGTTAGAAACTAGTAGTTACTGTTGTTTTATTAACAATAACTAATAATTTCTAAATATTACTGCCATTTATGTATTTTATGCATTTTTAAAATTGTTAAATAACACTCGTTAAAAAAATTCCCTGACAAACATTTTTACAACTATATCCGTAAATGTTGGAATATGTTTTATAATTCATGCAGGGTGCACGGCTTTAAATTCTCTTTTTCTGTAATGGGAATTTTGTCTAAAAAACTCGTAACTAAAATATTTCTCTCTATTATTATTTATTATTTATGTTTATTTATTACTTCCTTCCGCATTCATTGAAGAAGGTACTGGATACGTAAATAATTTCGACTTCCAGTTTTTGAAGGATTTACACGTTTTAAGATATTTTGAACACGATTTGACCATTTTTGGAAAATATTCCACTGTTTGTGTGTGTAAGATGAAATTTTTCTGGCAGCTTAAGCTCAAAAATTAATACATGGAATTTCATAAAAATTCACATTAAGTTGCACTTTGATATAAATTCGTCCCTATCACATTTGGTTCAAATCGTCCAAAATGTGGCAATATTATGTTGTGGTAGGCTATATCTCAGCTTCTATAACGTATAATTGCCCAAAACTGGATATATGAAAGGGTCATTATGAAACACTATACTGTTTCGAATAGCGTGCATATCGATTGACAGGTGACGCTGATACGCTGCATCTTATCCATGTACGTGAAGGCTGCATCTCAGCTATTATAGTGTATTTAATATGTGAGATGCTCATTACGAAATTACCCATATTAAGTTTTTACGTTCTCTTATCCATACATATTATGGATAAGAGAAAAAAAGTATTATTTTTGGGCTAAATTTTCGAAAATCAGATTTTGATGCGTTTACATGTTTTGAGGTTTCTGAATCAGATAAAAAATGTTTTTCGCGGTTGTTCTGTGTATCTGTTATTAATATAATAATAATAATAATAATAATAATTAGTAAAAAAATCCGAACTTGGTATTTTAAATTTGTGTCCTATGACGATATTATTTCAAATTTTTTATTGAAATCGGACAGATAGTTTAAATTCAAAAATATTCAATTATTTTAATTCTGTGTGCGAAAATTTTTGTTATTATATTTATATTTTAGCATCTTTAGATTGCACTAAACAAAATAATACATAAGTATATATACAGTCATTTGCAAAAGTTTAAGACCAGTCGCCGATTTTCAGTATTTTAACACATTGCATCATTTGTGCTGATTGTTGCGTCATCTCCTGTGCTGATTGCATTAGACGCATTCTACGCTATAAATAAAGATGCCCGGCGCGTTTATCGCCGGTTGTTTATTGGATTTTGTCGTAGGCAGTGCTGTTGTGTAATTATTGCAATGGGTAAAAAACCTTCGCTTACCAAGTAGTTGTGGTTCCTGTTACCTTTTTCGATTAGTAATATATATGTTTAAATGGAACTGCTATAAAAATATCTTTCTTCCTGCAAGAATTGTATAAGTTATGACAACGGAAAAGAAATGTGTTTTATAGTTTAGTTAATAATTTAATTTTAGCTTTCATATCCTAAAAGTTTGAAAAAAAAATTATACATTCCTGTCAGGATAAGAAAATTGTTTCCCATTCTAACTTGAAATCTACTCACATGCGCAATGTTACAATAAATGCGTTATCTATTTTAGAACAACAACAACAATAATGATAACAGTTGTTGTTGTTGTATAACAGTACCGATTAAAAGAGAAAAAACACACTAGAATTTTCCTTATAACATAGGTATTTTGTCATAATTTTGGGCTATATTCTTGCTGTTGATAACCAGTATAATCTCTCCTGGTAATCAAATATATAAGATTTGGAAATATTAAGATTATTAATATTTTCTATAAAAGCTAAATATCATGAGAATAAATAATTTGTACAGAAGACCATGACAAATTCGTTTCTAAGTAAGGAAACTTTTAGAACCTCTAAAACTTTGTCCGTTGAAAGATGAGGTTAAGTATTTAAGTATATATATGTATATATATCTTGTAACGTTTGTTTTTGCGGGCTGTTAAAAATTACTATTGGTTTTTTTAAATATGTGTATTTCATCCCCTGATGAATTTTGCGTTCTTTCTTTCTTTTTCTTTTTTCACTTTTCTGAGCTTCTCCTACATAGAGAAATTGTTCATTCTTATTGGTCTTTGTGGTTTCGGTGATCTTGTGTCTGTTGCTTGGCTTCTACTGCGCTTAATGGGTCATTATTGTTCATTACAGGGTTCTCCCTTTTCACCTTGAAATATTGTCCTAGAGTCAAACTTCTTTTCATCAGAGTCTAATTACACTGTCCTATTTCAATATGTAACAGGTATTGTTGTACAGTGGATTGGCGTCCATGCAATTATTGAACTTGATAATTGAATCAATTTGGAAAGTCTTGTTGCTTTGTTTGGCGTGTGTATATGTCTCTTTGGTGAATTGTTTGACTAACTATTCTTCGTTCTCATTCTTTGCTTCTACTACCAAAAGGATTATATATATATATATATATACAGTGAAACCTCTCAAGTTGGACACCCCTATAAGTTGGACACCCCTCTAAGTTGGACGCTTTTTCTCGGAACGGAATGTATCCATTAACATTATGCCTAACCCCTATAAGTTGGACACCTCTCTAAGTTGGACAATTTTTCTTGGAACCGTAGGTGTCCAACTTAGAGAGGTTTTACTGTATATACATATATATATATATATATATGAAAAATCTAAATAACATTTGAGTATTATTAATAATTCTCATTCGTAACATTTATCTGCAGCATGAGTTTAGCTTATCTATAAATATATTACTAATTTAAAACCACTATTATATTTTTATCATTCAGTCTTATTTATTGGGTGCAGATAAATATTACTAATATACTCTAATTCAACAGAAAGCTGGGGAACGAATTAATAATAATAAGTATCAGTTACAAAAAAACAGTTAAAGGGTGTGTTTCTCTTTTTTAAAGTAGCTTAAAAAAGGAAAATTTTAATATTTAAAAAATTACTTCTTCTTGATCAAATTTCCATTGAAATCCATTTCGTAATTTCTGCGTAATATTCTTGATATTGCTGGGTTAAAGCGAATTTTTAAAAAATAGTATGTCTGTTAAAAGCCCAAATATTAACTTCCATCAAACAGAAGTAGTTCCTGTATTTTTTTTTTTTTTTTTTTTACCAGTTTGAAGAATACTATATGAGAAAATTCAAATTTCCCCAGAAAAAACAACCTATCATATATATTTATATACACAAAAAGCAGCTTCTAGTGTTTGAAATAGAAGTCATGTGTTCTGAAAAAGGTTTTCCTTTTGTAAACAACGTTTTATACATGAAAATTAATTTTTCCAGGAGAAAAAGAAAACAAGAACGAAAAATACTGCGGTACTCATTGATTATTAACACTTTCCACCTGTACGTACTTGTTGCATCGTATAACTTTTAATGCTCTTTGCCTACGTCATAATACAACGGACAGACAAAAGCACTGAAAGGCATACAAATAGACTAATTGAGTACATAATCACACTTAAGAATTTTTAGATAGTGTTAAAAATACTCAACACAAAAGAAAATGCAGCATTTAAATTATAATTACAACCCTTAATGTATCTGAATATTTTAGTGTAACCCTGTAAATATGAAAATTAACCATATCATACTCGATACAACAAATTATTTCAACATATTAACAATAAATGCCAATTTCTTTAGGATTTTACAGTAGTAAGTTCTTTAAACGTGATTTATGAAAATGTCTCCCATGAAACGTATTACGTTGGCATTGTTTGGGTTACTCTGTGCACAAAGGTGTTGTACAGGACCTATTAATGCCATTTTAAATATAGAACCCTCCATAGTAAATATGAATAACATACATCATATTTTAAAAATTCTGAAAATATTTACGGACGCTGGAGGCGGGCAGACGGGCAGACGGGCAGACGGACAGATACACAGATGGACAGTCGAAGAGACAGATAATCAAATTCAAATCATATTCACACTTAAAAATTGTTAGAAAGTGTTAAAAACACCTAATGTGAACGAATTTGCAGTTCCAGCAAATTTCGTTTAAAAACATTCAATGTCACTGAATATTTTTGTGTGGCCCTGTAAGTCTTATACTAATCACACTACATTTTGTATACAGCCTTTTTTTATGCATATAAATAACATACTTCAATTTCATTAAAATTTCTGCAAATTAAAGTTATTAAAATTATGTTTATAGAAATATCTCTGATGGATTGCAATGTTTTGGAATACTTTTGGGTGTCCCTATACACAAACCAGAGGTGGTATTTATTCCATTTTCAATAGAGAACATACGATAGTGAACTTAATTAGTATATTTCAATTTCATTAAGATTTGTGTCAAGTAAAGGTACTAAAATACGGTTTATGCAAATACCTCTGATAGAAAACAATACTTTAGAATAGTTTTGGGTGTCCGTGTACACAAACCAGTAAAGGTATTCACTCCATTTTCAATAGAGAACATCTGACAATGAACTTGAATAACAAATATCAGTTTCGAGAAATTCCATGAATATTTGCAGGAGTTAGTTTCTTGGCAATAATCCCTTAGATCGAGTTCTATGCACAACTCCACCCCCCTATTTTTATATTTTTATCGAAAGTGGGAAAATAATTTGCATTTACAAATCAAAACATTTTGCTTTCTTTGATCTATAAAGTAATTAAAACTATTATGTGGGTGAAATGTCTAACCCTCGTTGACGCCAATGCCATCGCTGGCCGAAGACTAATCGGTCAACAAGTTAAACGAAACTCCATTCCGGAATTGAACTGTGATAGAGCCTTATCAACTATTTTAACCAGACTGAGGACAAACCATTTAAAGGGGATGAGGATTTCTGAGGACGGGCAGCGTAGTTACACCAACTTTTGTCCTCACTGCCCAGACGACATCCCACTGTCTCCCCAACACATCTTCAGCTGCCCAGCAATCCAGGCCAAACTTCTTAATATCGGCTTTGAAGACCCAGTAGACCTACTTTATACAGATAGGGCTGTCGAGGTTGCTAAAGCTGTCTTCGACAGCTTCGGAGCCATCTAATTGCACTTTCATAGACACGACATCATCATCATCATGTGGGTGAAATAAATCTCTAACACTCAAAGAAAAGGGATTGGGGTTATGAGTTATATAGTAATGTCTAGAGTTCATGGTATCTTTAAATAATCTTTATTTTAAAAATATGCTCAGATTTCACGAAAAAGAGACATTGGAATTTATTTTGCGTTTGAATCTATCTTATTTACATCCAAATTCCAAGTTGAAAAATATGGCCGAGCGGTACTGCGATCAAAGCTAGTAGAGAGAAAGCGCAGGGTTCGATCTCAGGTTGCGCTAATCGATCTAGCATTATGGAGTTCTCCGTGGTTTTCTCCGAAACTCGCTCAATACAGTCTAGGATACTTTAGAAAGACCCCCCACGGATGGCATCTCCTCCTTAGGCCAAGTCACTAGTGTGAACAAGTGGCCTTAACCCGAAAACCAACAAACCAATTCATAAAAAATAAATAAATAAATAAATGAAAATTCTCTGTGAGAAAATATGAACATATGAACGAGACATTACTTCATAGGAAATTCGTATAACTATCTCTTCTTTATAAACATCTGTTATATGAATACACTTTCGCTAAATTCGCACCCAAAGTGATAGAATTTATACGTGGGAAAAGGGATAGAAATGTAACTTCATTAAACAGTACCTCCGGCGAAAATAAGACAAAATCAGTTCACTTCCTAACTCCCACACAACGACAAAACAAAAGATTAAAAAAAAGAAAAGAAAAAAATAATAATAATTCCATCTATTTCGCGCCAATGATTATATAACAGCGACACACGCAAAAATGTCATACTGCCACCCCCGAATCTGTAAAAGAAAAAAAAAAAATGTAAAGGGGATTCATACCCCCTGGTAGGTGGAGCCGCAAAATCGTCCCGAATCACGACTATTGGACCCCGACCCTCAAGGGGGTACTGCATCCCCCGAAAAGAACTTTATATAAACCGCTACGCGAGGCAAGGTTGTCATATCAGTCTAGATAGTGAAAAAGTAAATCAGATTTCGGTGCTTTCAGAGGTACCACGGTTGAAAAAGAACGTGCCTTTATTTAGTATCTGTGTTTTTAAAAAGACGGTTGTTTTTGACGTTGGAGGACTTATTTACAGATTTAGAACGCATTCATTATTTCATTTTTAAGGTATGTGCTATTTTTAATTAATATTTTGGTAATTATCAGAGTTGCATATTATAATACGCTAATAAGTATTCTATAGTTTTAATTATTTTCGTGTACCTCACAATTGTTTTATGGCCTATTTTTATATGTATCTTAATTTTTCTTTTTCTGAAATTCAACAAGATTTTCTTTTTTTTTTTTTTATTATTGAATAAGTATTTCATTTATGTATTCATAAATAAAAATAAGATGAAATATTAATTTGATAAGTCAATATAAAATATTTATGGTAGTTAAGTGAATTTTAATATTCTATATTGGGACAATAATTTCAACAAATAATAACAATAATCTATTATTATACTATTCAAAGAATATTTACGTATTTTTTCCCCTTGCGTTCCGTTGTGACATTTTAAATCACATAATGCATATATTGTACCCTCCAACTCTACACATACACACATGATACCTTTAACAATTATTGAAATCATCTGTAATTCGGTGCAATAGTTAACTCTCTCTTTTGCATACCAAAAAATCTATATTTTAATTATTTCTTTAAATTCTTAAGAATTTTAATATTTTGTGAAAATTTAATTACCTGAACTTTCTCTTATATATCAGGCATTATTTTTATTATTGTTGTTGCTGTTGTTATTAATTTGTTTATATACAATAACATGCATAATAATCCAATTTAGAATGATATTGCGAATTAACGAATTAAAAATAAAGTTTATTAAACAAATTTAAATTACGTCATAGCTGTTAGTTTCATAATTCAAACTATTAATATAGTATCATCTGCTATAGAATGATTTATTTATATTTATATATTTATTGTTTAATTTAATTAATTAATTTATTTATTATTTATACTTATTTATTTATTTATTCATTTATTATTATTTCTTTCTTTCTTTTTTTTTTCTTTTCTTCCTTTCTTTATATATTTTGCCATAGCCAATCTATGAATTTGGCCCATTTTCCTTTTACATGATAGATTTAATATAGAGTTGCAAATTTGAAACAGGGTTTTTATAATTCCTAATTTTTTCCTCGTAAAATTCTCACTTGTTTCCAAGAATTATTTCATAAAAAAATTTACGAGAAAACTAAAAAATATTTAAAAGTTATTGTTAAAAGTTTCATAATTTATTATTATATATATTAAAATAAATAAATAAATAAATAAATAAATAAATAAATAAATAAAAAAGAAAACTGACATCTCTGTTAATAAATTTTACATTATCTTTCTAAATTATTATTTTGTAGTTAGTATTTATACGAGGCCTTTATATTTCAATCAGTTTTGCTTTAACATTGTCACTTTTACATTGTTATTCATAAAGTATATCACTTTTTACCTCCTGTATAGCGTAACAGCAGGCTCTTTTTTTTTTTTTTTTTTTTTTTTAATACCACACCACTATACATAACTAGCATTTTTTGCCTTATTTATTTTAGGAAATTATTAATAAATATTTCTGTTTGCTTAAAAAGGTGCTTTTGGTAGCCTTTATTGTATATATGTAATACACGGTCCATTATTTTATAAATGATTAGTTCTCGAGACAAAATTACCTATTTTATTAACAAAATATAATTAATTTTAATTTGTAATAAAACATTCTATAAATTTACCTTTTCCCCCCAATTAAATAAATTAAGCTGAAGTTTTATACTTTGTGCGTATAATTGACTACTCATTATTTTATACATTTGTTCGAAGATAATATTGTATACTCAATCTTGAAGTTATAATTAATATTAATTTGTCATGTATTACATAATAAATATAGTTTTATTTTTTTAAATGAAATTAATTAAGATGAAGTTTAATAAATTGTACTTCTTTATATAGAGAGAGATACATAGATCGATAGATAGATAGATTATTTATTTTCAGGACAAAAAAATAAATAAATAAATAAAATCTCACTTAATACCAACTTATTACTAACTTATTTTTTAGTTTATAATTCAGTAAATTTTATTTATTTACTTCGAATAAAAGTTTATTAAAGTTTGAATAATATGAAATAACTGATATGTCATTTAAAATTAAAATTTTGAAGAAGAGATTTTTCAAAAGTTTAAATATCATAATACAAATAAAAGTTACTTTAAATGAAAGAAAGAAGCCGTTTTAAAGAGTTGTGTTAATTGAAAAATTGAAAATTTTATTCTATGGTTTTGCACTGTAAATTTAAGAAATTACCGTGTATATTCCGAAGATTAATAATTTAAACTAGTTTTGATTTTTTTTTTTTTTTTTTTTTTTTTAATACTTAAAGTTGTATAAAATAATATACGTGTTTATTTATTTATTTATTTATTTATTTTTTCATTTTAAGGCAGAGACAAAATGTATTATAATCAATTGATATTATTCATTATATTCTTGCTAATACTTATTATTAATAATAAATTAACATCTTTAAAATATATGCATTACAAACAGTTTAGAATTATTTATTATTATAAGTTTAAAAAGATATTAGTAAATTGTTTTCATAATATAAATACATTATTTGAAACAATTGAAAATAAGTAAATTATGAATTGGAAAAAATAATTAAAATTAATAATTGTTTTAAAATTTATTCAAAGAATAAATAGTTTTGCTTATCTTTACTGTTACATACTTTGTTAATATAACTGTCAAAATAAAAATAATTAATAATATTTTTGTTATCAACTTCTCATTGAATTTACTTATAATAACTTAAGTTTTTCTGTGGACCTTTATAGTTACCAACTGTAACGCTAACTTCTTCTCTTCCATAATCGCATTTTCTCAAAACAAAACTTTATTTATTTACTTTTTTTTTTTTTTTTTTTTTTTTTTTTTTATTCTGAATAATTCTTAGCAAAAATAATACGTATTTTGCAAAACACCGCCATAGACAATTTCATATCTTAAATTAATATAAATTGATTTAAATGTGGTGAAACTAAATAAAATTAAATGCTAATATTCATCATTATTAATTGTTTTTATTAATACTAATGTTCTTATGTTCATCTAGATAATAATACATATGCGCGTAGATTAATATATTGAATTTTTCATAATATTCAGGTAAGGTCAACATAAAGGTGCATATTCTCTAAAGGCTTAATAGGTACAAATAATTCCATAGTTTATATATATATATATATATTTATAGTTATTATTTGTATTTAAATGTATTAAGGATTTTCAAAGGTTTTTCATTCAGTTACTTTCATTTTGTTTAGCATTTTGCTTTGCGCTTTGTTTTATTTTATTTTATTTTATCTTTTGTTAGCACTTGCGTAAAAATATTTAATACTATTCATGCATGTAAGTAATAGAAATTAGCAGTATTTGTAGCTTCCGATTACAGTGGAGCACCTTTAATACATTTCTCATTTATAGATTTATTAATTTCGGTCCCAAATCAATCTTTTATATTCTAAAGTTAAAATCTTTTGTTTATACGAGACAAGTAAATTCGCAATTTCATTTATACATTTTTTTTTTTTAAAGAATCCCAAGTTTTAAATTCATTCTAAAATGACATCTGCCTAGAATTTCTTGGAGAGAAACAAAAGTGACCGCTTTATTTGATCTGGAACTTTCTCCTAATATTTTCTTCCCGAAAACGGAATTTAAATTTAACCCTTTACAGCTTTACATCCATTTTCTGAACTTTTGGATTTATTACTCATTTCTGTACGGTAGATTTCATTAGGATAGTTGAAAATTATCTGCTTCTTGACATTCTTCACTTGACATTTTACTTTTGGAAAAAGACTATTTTCTTTCGTTTTAAGTATTTTTAAAAAAGTATCTTCGCTTAGAAAACGAAAAGATTCAAAAAATAAAATCAAAAACTTGAGCGAAGTTGAGAAAAACAGTATATTAAACAGAGTTAAATTATCGAAAAACGTAAATATCTTTGTATAAATACTAAATACAACCATGTATAACTTAAATTATGCGTAATTATTGATTACGCAGGGCCTGAATCTAAATTTTTGATTTGGTAATTTTGGCTGATTTTTATGCTTTTGGATGTGCGAAAACTGAAACTGAAGCAAGTTTTTCGCCATCACGTATATATATTAGTCAATACAGGGTGTCTACCGATGCAATTCTTTCCGTGACTCTTCTACCAATATAATTACATGGTAACTTTTATAGTATGTTTCCGAGATGAATTATAAGTAATCATAGAAACTACTGAAAATAAAGAAGTTATGTCGGTAGACACCCTGTATTGACAAACATCTGTATGTGAGAGATAAAAGCTGGCTTCATTTTTTGGTTTCAGCACATTAAAAAATGTATGTGTCAGCTAAAATTATCAAATCAAATTTTGCCATCAATATTTTTGTAGACTTGTGTTATTAATTAAACTATTTTTAATTTCATTTAAAAATTATCTTGATGGAACATATAAAAAGAAATCATGAACATTTATTGAACTTTTTATCATTATAGGGTAGAGGCTCCAGTAATTGACATCTATCCCGAAATAATTTATAAATAAGAAAAATAATAAAATCATATATTTTACATATAAGAATTTTAACATTTTATGTCAGG